>PVLD010002882.1:125940-154660 GCA_004027595.1 Dinomys branickii
CTGGCACTGAGACCTGAGGGATGATGGTGGAGGTGGAGATGGGGCAGATCGTGGATCTCTTTTTAAGCAGGAACCTTAGGATTAGATGTGTTAAGGTATACGTACACCTAAAAGGGCTCCAAAAGCCTCATGTGTTGGGAAGGTATATCTCTATATCAGTGAGGATTTTACTAAAGAAACTCTTGTAACACAAGATATACAAATATATAAGAAATTATAAGTTTGGCTTATGATGGTCAGCCATAGAGTCAGATGAGGAAGTGTGCAGAGCGTAGCTGCACCCTGGAGGCTGAAGGGTTCGGTCCAAGGTCTGGAGCTCACTGCAGTGTTTCGTGCAAGTCCATATCAGGAAGCTGATGGGTATGTGAAAGAAAGCTGAAGAGTCTATGCCAGAAGGCTAAAGGATCCAAGGTGGAAGCCAAAGAGTCTGCGCTAGAAGCCAGGAGATGCTGTCCAAGCTGAAGGCAAAGACTAGAGTTCCTCTGAAGAACCAAAGCCAATCCTCCCTTCCTCATTTCCCTTTTGTACCATGCAGGTGATGAGCCACCTTAGGGTGAGTCCTCTGCACCCTGAAGTGTAGACCGCTGCCCTGGGCAGGTTCTCTATACCCTAGGGTATAGCACTGTTGAGCCAACTTAGGTAAGCTTCTAAACTTCTCAAGTTGACACAACCCATCAACCACCACAGTCTCCCTCGCTGTCTCCTTTCACTCTCTGCCTCCCAGCCACCATGACACACACAGCTTTTCTCCCTGGCAGGCTCTTCCTTCACGCCATTTCCGCATGTGAACCTGCCAGTCATGGGCTGAAACCATGAGCCCAAAGACACCTCCCCTCCTGTAAGTTGTGGGTGTTGGGCATTGTGTGGGACTAAGACAAAAATATTATACCCATGGCATGTGGCTCAGAGAGCCTTGTTCAAGCCCAAAGTCCAGGGGGAGTTGAAGAATACGGCCAGCTGCTCCTGTGAAACTTTTATAAATCATAGGAAAAGTGATAGTGGCTTTCTGGATACAATGTGAATAAAAGTTTCCACTTAAATATATTGCTATTAAAACTCAAGAAAATTTCTTCCTTTTCTCTTTGGAGTACTGGGTGTTGAACTCAGAACTTCTCACATGCTAGGCAAGTGCTCTACATCTGAGCTATAGCTCCAGCCTTGCAAAGTAAGATAAACTCAAGGGAAAGTCTCATAAATGATGGTAAATACAGAAAAAATAACCCAGGCTTTGGAGAAGTATGGCTTTGGTATGTTGCTGTGTCTCAACAGGCTTTTTCTGTAAAGGACAAGATGCTAAATATTCTTAGCCCTGTGGATCACATGGTTTCTCTTCCAACTATTTTAACTGCTGTACTAATACAAAAGCAACCATTGTAAATGAACATAACTATGTTACAATAAAACTTTATTGACAGAATCAAGCCTATGGCCATAGTTTATAAACTCATAGTCTAGAACTGAATCCCTGAGCAGGCTGGTCCCAGGATCATCTTCATTTCTGTTCTTCTGGGAATTCTAGACTTCTTAACTCCAAGCTTTCTAGGTCCTCCATTGTCTTGGGAGGAGTCAAGAAGTTTCACTTGGTGCTACCAACGCATTCACTGTGCTGACCTTCTTCCAACTTTTAGGTGTTTCTACCTGGGGATTGGAAGCCAGTTTGACTTGATTCAGTGTCAGAAAACTAATGTCCTTTTCATAGTCCATTTGGAAGCTCTACTCCTTTTTCCACACCTTTACCAACCAAACTGAACATAGATCAATATTTCGGTGCCTCTGGGACTCTGTGTTAAGCTCATGTCAAGTTATTCAGTAGTGCCTTTCCTAAGCTAAGTGTCTAGACACATTCAGGTGCCATCTGGATGTTTCCTGATGCCAAGTTACAGTTTCTGTCTGTATATTGTCTGAGAAAACCTAGAGAAGCTCCCACTAACCAAAAACACTGGACAAAATTAATCATATAAAACATTCACAAAGAATCAAAAAGCACAAAAAGGTAGACATAAGTAGCCTGCCACTTACTGTAGCTTTATATCCAGGACCAGTGTTAAACAGAAAATACATTTCTTTACAGCCTGCCTTTATCGTGTATTGGGTTGTGGTCTTGTTTTTGTGCCTCTGCACAGTTATAGTCAGACTGTATATAAAATTTTATGGGTTTTGTTCCCCTCTCGCATACTGTTTCAGAAATAACTTTCCTGTCCTTTTACACAGTTCTCAGTCAATATGAGTATAATCAGATTTTCATTCTGCAGCTTTCTTGAGCAAGAAAATAATTTCTTCATTTAGGGTTGTTCGCATTAGCTAAATTTCTGGAGTTGGGAATGATAGAACTCAAAATATTTGATATCTCCTTATCCTTTGTGGCTGAACTGTTTTCTAAAAGGTTTGGGTTCAGATATTCCCCAGGAATATCTGTTTGGACAGGGATCCAGGGAGGCGTTCTGATTCTCTGACCTGAGATCAGACGTGCAGAGAGCATGACTCCTGGGCACTTGGTTGACTCACCATCTAGCACACACGTTTAGTTTTATAAAACTGTTAGAAGGGAAGACACTGGGCATGGTAGTGGCCAGCTATAATTCCAGCAATATGGGAGGCTGAGGAAAGAGAGTCACAAGATTGAGCCAGAGCCATGCAACTGAGCGACTTAGCAAGGCACTGTCTCAAAGTAAAAACAAAGAAATAAAATAAAACAGACTGAAAACATAGGTCAGTGCAAGGGCCTTGGTTCATTCCAAGATAGGGAGTAAAACAAAGGGAGAGAGAGAGAGGGAGAAGGAGAGAGAAGCAGATTTCATGGTCCCTGCAGCGAGTAACACTGTTACATGATAAAATCTGAGCCTTCATCCTCTGCACCTATAAGATGAGAGTAGTGAGAATTCGCTGAACAAATACTGAATGTGCCTAACAAGTGTGCGGCATTATGCAGTAAACCTCTGGGAGAGGACAGGCTAGCATGGAAGGCATGCATTAGAAAGACAGTCATGCAAATAATATGCAAACACAAACTACGAGAAATGAAAACAAAGAGTTACATGGGGAACTATCTGAAATTGTAGCAGGACAATCACATTTCCATAAGAAAGGTTAGAAATGGCTTCACTGAAGAAATAACAGAATACTTGAGACCTGGATGATGCATAAAAGTTGGCCAAAAAGTGAGAGGAGTAGCCCAGACAGCATGAATAGCCAGTGCAAAGACCCTGAGGCCACAAAGTACTTCTACCATCTGTGAATCAGAGACCAGAATGGGAAGAGGGGACAAGGGAAGGCAAGGGTGGCTAAGGCAGGGCCTCAGAGACCTCATCGAAGACTGGGTGCCAACTCTGAGCTGAGATGTGATAGGCTGAGGGTGTGGAAACAGGAGGGTGACTGTATGTCTGCAGAAGTCTTGGTGAGTGATGACCAGTGATTATGGTGGCTTGAAGGAGAAGATGGGAATAAGAAAGGCAAGCAAATGAATTAAAGACACGTTAGAGGCAGGTTAGAGCCCTCTTTCTTCCTCCCTCCCTGGGTTTCATCCTCAAACCTGATGACCAGACAGTTCTGATCATGTTCAAGAAGTCAGAATTAAACTGGGGTTTACTTGGATGCCAGTCTGCAAGAGCCAAGAGAACAGAATACATTTCTAAGGTAGCAGTCACACAGTGGGACCCAGGAAGCTGTCTGGACAGAGCTCCTGTGCACCCGAGCCAGGAGTTAGGGACGGTGGCCGGCCCAGGTCATATGTTGCCCAAGCTTTAGATTGGTCCATGACCATCCTAGAACCAGTCATGAAATCACCCCCCACCATCCTGGCCCCCACAGGAATATAGCCAGTACTTGCACATTGTCATTAAGATATGGGGTCAGACTTGGGCTGAGTAGGAGGAAAGAGCTGGGTCCAAAGGCCTTCCCACCATGTGATCCGGGAAAAATGAAGCCAGCATTGCCTTCCCATGGCAGCTGCTTTGAGGGGGTATAAACCTGTACTCCATCTTCCCTCGCCCCATCGAAACAGAAGAAGGCTCTCTGGGGAGGGAATTAGTACCAGGTCTTAGAAGTACCCTCGTAAGAAGTTCAGAGCTAGCTGCATACTTTTAAACTGGTCCTTGAAGGATTGTACGCATTGTGGATCAGCTTGTTCAAAATGAGCGCTATAAGTCATGCTTTCTAGGAGTTAGTGCGTATGCGCACGTGTGGCTGCCATGCTGCCACAGGCTGTTGAGCATGTGGACAGACAGATGCAAGACCAGGTCTGTGGATGAGCCCTGGTTTCAGCCCCAGCCTGTCAGGTTAGCTTGGGATGGTGGGCATGGTCCTGTCCTACCGGAACACCGTTTCTCTCCTCTGCAGCTTGTAAGAGCACTGACTTTACAAGATCATGAAACTAAACACCAGGCGCTCCATGGTGGTGGCCAGTATCATTATTTAAGGATTAGACTTGCGGGAGCTGTGCTGAGCTGCATTCTCCAACAAGACATACAAATATTGAGCATCTGAAAGGTGGCTTGTCTGAACTAAGATGTTCCATAAGCATAAATTACACATCTGGTTTGAAAGACGTAGTTTGCCATGAAGAATATGAAAAGCTCATTTATTAAGCCCCATGCACATGCACACCAGTGCCGGGGATTGAGCCTCAGCCTCACGCGTTATAAGCAAGCACTCTACCCCCGAGCTCTAGCCTCCCTACTGTGTCTGTCTTTTTGTCGTACTGAAGGTGGATCCCTGACCATTTGTATTTCTTTTTTTTTTTTTTTTTTTTTTTTTTTTGTATTTCTTATTTTGAGACAGGGTCTCCCTAAATTTCCCAGGCTGAACTGGAACTTTCCATTCCATAATCTCAGCTTCTCAAGTAGCTGGGAATTACAGACCTGCAGCATCATGCCCGCCTCAGTAATTAGTCTTTACACTGATTGTAATCAGTACGGAAGTGATAATATATTGGGACAGAGGTTAGATGAGATATACAATTAACATGAATTTCATCTGTTGCTTTTCTTTTTTTAAAGTGACCCGTAGAAATTTTTAAATTGCACTGTGATTCATATTTATCTCTGTCACCAACAGCCCTGGTCCAGACCCAGCCCTTCCCCTTCTAAGTCTCTTCCTGCTAGAGTTAAAGGCATCGTGTTACAGCGAGGCATGCGCGCCTGTGTTTACAGCAGTGCAATTCATAACAGCTAAACCTTAGAAGCAGCCTGTGGGTCTCTCAGATGAATGGACAAAGAAAAGCTGGTATTTACACGCAGTGGGGTAGGGAGCTATTCTGCTACAAAGATAAACTTGAGTGGTTTGTAGGTGAGTAGATGCACCTTGAGACCATAACGTGAGGTAAGTCAGGCACATAGGCTTAAATATCACGTGGTTTTTCCTATATCAGAAACCCAAATAATGAATAAAGAGCAAAATAAAAAATAACAGAAGGTAGGGAAAAGATCTTTTTCAAATGGAAAGGAGATCAAGAGATGGAAGAGGAGAGGAGGGAAAGGAGATGATCGAAGAACTACAAGGTGTTACGTACATGTACTAACGCCACACGGGGGGTGGAAACATCATGAATGACAAACACGTACTAATAAAAAGTGGTGGGGGGAGGAAGAGGAAAAGCAAAGGGGAAAACACGAACATTGAGCTCAGAGAGGCTGAGGGTCTCACCTGGGCAGCGCCACTTCCTGGATGCTATCGAAGGGATCACTTAACCTCGTTACACCTCTGCTAATATCTGTAAAATGGGAAAAGCAAAAATTCCTGCCACAAGAGGATTGTTTTGAGGCTTAGATAATATCAGAAACATAAAGTGCTTAGCTCAATGCTAGGCACAAAATAAGAGCTCAAATGGAGCTTTTGTTACATGCATTAGCATCATTTTGTATTCAGAAGTGAGCTAAATAGATCCTGGAGGCAAATACCAAAACTCTCATTTGGTTAGCAAGATAGACCTTTGCTCAGTTTTCCCTGGATTTGAACTTCAGAACACGTTAGAAGAATGGGCAGCTCCCTAGAGCTGAGGGAACAGGCTCAGGAGCTCCCCAAGGTCTGGTAGGAGCTAGCAGCAGGCCTTCTGTCAGCCCTTGAAACTTTCCAAGGCTCCAAGGTGCATCTTTGTGTTCATTTCTGGTTTCCACAGCGGTCCCGGAATGAGGAAAAACCACAGGCATTTAGGACGGCCCAGCAACCTGCAGGGCCGACCTTTCCCGATGGAGCTGCCAGAGAGTTGTCAACCCCTCACCCCCTCACCAGGAAGACCTGAGGGGCAGGAACAGGATTTCTGAGCTTCACTAGTTTTTCTCTCGACCTGCTGGAGAGCTCGTGTTGCCACCTTTGAACATGAAGAGACAGCTCATAAAGCCACGTCCCCTGGACACATTAGCACCTACTTACACCCCGGACCAATATAACACCTGAGTATAAGGAGCAGCTAAGGTCGTGGAAGACATTTCATCCCACAAGCTCATTGGCAATTTGGTTTAAGTTAATATATTACACACTTTCCCACATCAGTACATATACAGCATCATCAAAATATATGGTACATGTTTAAATTTTTAAAAAATTTATTACAATCCCAGCACTCGGGAGGCTGAGACAGGAGGATCACCATGAGTTCAAGGCCAGCCTGAACTATGCAGCGAGACCCTGTCTGAAAAAATAAATAAATAAAATGTATTACAATAAAAGGCATGTTGCCATTAGCCCTCTTCAAAATGCTCCCCTCGTTTCAGACATTCTTGTCCCATCATTCTTCTCACTTTCTGAAGCAGCTCTGTAAATCTTCTTTTTCAAGTGGCTTTCAATGCTGCCGTCAAGCGCTGCCCTACAGAAAGGCAGGCCGGTAACAACATTCCTTGGCTCTAACACTGTACAACTTCCAGCCCGTTCCCAAAGTCAGAATGACCGTGAAAGATTAATGTTTTGCGTTGACTGAGGACGTGGAGCACCCACAATGCCAGTGTCTTCGACTGTAATTAATTTTTTTAATTTAAAAATTTGCTGTATTTTACAATCACCCTTCACAAAGTGCTCACTCATTCTTTATACTGATGCCCATTACTCTATATTTTGAGTGTACTGGTACTTATTAAGCCAGTTCTTACATGGACATTGGCTCTTTCTTGAAGAAGAATTATGCTGGAGAAAAATGGTTTGTCCCCTGGAATTTACAGATTTTGATAAATAGCTCTCTCAGATACACGTATCAGTTAGCCTTCCCACGAACCAGGTATGAAGGGACAGTGTGAAGTCCCCACGCCATCCCCAGGACCTGGCATCTCATCATAAGTCAGTGTGGAGGAAGCAGAGAGAGGGTGAGAAGGCAGCTGGGAAACCAGTCGGGAGGCTGGGGGAGCTGTCCAGAGAAGAGAGGAGGGGTAAATGAACCGGCACAAGAGAAAGCAAGGAGAGGATGGAACCCAAAGCTAGTGTGGAAGCAAATCTCAAGCCATGGCAGGGGGTGCAAGGGATGGGAAGCGGAGTCAAGGATTCTCCCAGTTTCTGATGTGAGCAAATGGATGCACACTGGTTGTGTTTCCTCAGAGGCTGAACCGAAAGGGGGATTAGTTGTAGTAAAGGAAAGACAGTGACTTTAGCTGAGGACATATTGAGCTTGATATAAAGGACATCCTGGTAGAAAAATACTGGACGAGAGAGGAAAATTGGGGGATGATGAATCATTGTGGAAACCGCGAGTATACATGAGCTCTTGCGGAAATTGCGGGTGGGGGAGTGAGTGGGTGGATGGGTGGATGGGAAGATGGGAAGATGGGTGGATGGATGGGAAGATGGGAAGATGGGTGGATTAGTGCACATATGGAAGAATAAATAAATGGGAAGATGGGTAGGTGAGTGGAAGCAGAGAAGGATGGATGGATGGATGGATGGATGGATGGATGGATGGACAGACGGACAGAGAATCTCACAGACAGATTTTATGCTACTTATATTGACCCACATAAAATTTCCATCTTGTTATTTAAAAATGATTTAAAAAATCCTTGATTTCATGCAGGCTATAGTGTTTTGGGGAAGAATGCTAATGTCTGCAGTTTATTTTGAAGTGTATCAGAAATAGAGAGCATTGATTAATGGGTAGAAAGTGGTGTGAATATGCAGTGAATATAATAATAATGCTGGTGGTAAAAGCTACGTGGTAGGTATATATGTGTTTTGGGGTAAAATTATTTCCACTTTGCTATACAGTAGAATTTTCCATAATAAATTCATGTGGGGTATTTTCAGTGGTAATTATTGGCAATTCATAGGATTCCACCTAATCTTTATCACCGACTTGGCCAGGTGATCCTTCCAGCTTCCCAACAGACGCACCTGCAGTCTCCTTTGGACTATCCGGCCCAGACGCGGGGGTCAGGGGTCAATATTTCCCCCACCCAGAGTTCAGGTTGAACTGCCCAGTGTGCCGATTACTGCGCTGAGTATGCCAGTACCTGGCTTGTAATAATTACAGATTTCCTCTGCGACTTGATCCCATTGGTTGCCCAGGCAACGGTGTAATAGCTCAACTGAAGCGCTGTCACGGCGGTGATTTAGAACCAACGCGTCTCTCCTGCAGATTCCAGTCTGGGTGCCTCCACCCCTTTTGTTCTCGTCATGGCAACTGCCGGGCAGCACATGACCAAAAGCTCTGTGTCACCCCTTCCCCTCTATCCTGTGATCATTTCCACTTCCTCTTCTGGGCCCCTCCAGGACAGGCACTGACCCCAAGCTTAGGCTGTAAGTGGGGTAATAATTGATCCCCAAGGTCATTTCCTACCCTTGAAAGGGGGTTAAGGGGACCTCGGAGGCAGAGCGGCCCCTTTGCCCTGGAGGTCTTGGAGTTAGCCCCGCGTGCTTCCGAGCCCCTTCACGGCTGGGGCTGGGGCAGCTGAGCAGCTGCCACCGGTCCTGGGGAAGCCATTTAGGCTCGCTGCCGCCTGTTCCTCCGAGGTTCCTTAATCTGTTTTAAAAAAAAATCAAGGAGGAGACCTCTGGAAGGGGAGAGGGTGGGGAAAGGCCTATTTCAGAAGGTCTAAGCTCATGTGACTTATCACTGTGGTTTAAGCCCAGTGGGGCTTAAAATATCTTTTTAAAAATTTTTTAACACTGTATTCTGTTTTCCCCTTACGTCTCCTTTGGAGGTCTGTTACTCTTTGTTTCCATGTGCATCTTTCCATTTCTGCGTGGAAAGCCCTCGCTTTCTGAAGCTGTCTTCAGTCTCTCCCTCTCTTCCCTCCTCCTCCGCGTCTCTCTCCATCCCTCTCCCTCACTCACTGGGCACCAGCCAAGCCCCAGCCTTTTCCCAAACCTGCTTTGCTTGTGAGGGGCCCTTTCTTTCCTTCTTTACCTGAGCCCATGTTTTGGGGGCTGCCCAGAATCAGGACTAGCCTCTTGGAGCAGCAGCTGGTGCCCTGCAGCACCTCTGAGGGTGAACCTAGCCAGCTGCATCCCTGGGGCTCTGCAGGATGGTGTAGAGGACGCATGTTAAGCAGGAGAGCTTGGCTGGCAGCAGGATCCTGGCTAGAGGCACGTGAGTGAACGCCCATGTGTGTGTGTGTGTGTGTGTGAGTGCGCGTGCATGTGTGCATACACAAGTGCACGCTCACATTTGTCTATCTGCTGGTATAGGGAGGTGTGTCTTGGTGTGACATTGGTGTGTGCAGGTGTGTGTGTGTGTGTGTGCATGCACATCGCCATATGCTTTGTGCAAGCACACTTGTTCATGGATTGCTGTGTAGCAGGTACACAAACATGTACGACATATTTTTCAAGGGTGCTTTGTAGAGAGCCCAGCAGGCTGAGCCCCTTTAAAATAAGAACAAAATACAGATGGATGTAAAAGTGATAGATAAGGAATTTGCTTTTAGCAGAGGGCTTGTAGAAATGCTTTCTGTACCTTTCTGGCCCCCAGAAATGAAGTGAGGGTCACCTTGAAAAGGCATTTTTACTTAAGCTCCAAAATAAATCCTTGCCTTCCGTTTTCAGGGCTAAAACAACACACACATCCCTTTCTCCTTGAAACAGCATGTGGGGAGGGCTGTGCTCCAGCATTTTAGAAGGAGTTTGCAGGAGAATGGCAACAGACAACCTGGAAGGCTGTTGCCCAGAGGGGTGGGAGGCAGTTTTGGAGAGCAGCTTCCCCACACCTTGTGGTCAGTTAGAAGTTCCTTTTGAATTTTTTCACAGAAGCAGTCCATGCCCCAAGAGGCAGCCTGAAGAAAATAATTTTAGAACGTGAAATTTCATTTTCAGGGCAAGATGTGGGAATCCTGGCAGCTTGCCCTCTTAGATTCTGCTGGTGGTGTGTGTGAGCGGGCAGCCAAGTCACCCCTAAAAGGGAATCCTTTGTGTTCAGCCTGTCCCTGGCTGCTGGGGACACTTGACAGCCGGTCTGTGTGGGTGAGTGCTGACTGGCACGGGCGCTGCCCCACACACCCTGGGGGAGAGGGCAGAGCCTGCCCTGGCACCATCTCTGAGAGCAGCAGACCCAGGCTGGGGGGAGCGGCCACATTTAGTCGTGACCCTGTGTCCACCTGCCAGAGCTCCATCCTGGGGATGAGGAATGGTGATTAAACCCAGGACCTACACACTGAGCTACATCTCCAGACCTTTCTTTTTTTAAAGACAGCATCTCACTGGCCTGCTAAATTGTCCCAGCTGAGCTCAAACTCCTACTCCTCCGGCCTCAGTCTCCCAGAGTGCTGGATTACAAGCACGCGCCACCACACCTGGCTGAGGTCTAACCATCTTTTAATGCTTGACTTTGTTGCTTCCAGGAAATCTTTAACCTCCATCCAAATTTAGCTAATGCCATGCACCCTCCTACACCACCCCAAACCATGGACCTCCAGCATCGTACGTCCTATAGACCTCTTTCCCCACATTTACCCATGAGCTGCCACTTATTTTCAAGAACTTTTAAGTATTGACTAAGACAAAATACACACAAAGCCACTGGCCTAGGTTCTTAAAATGTTTATGTCCTCAAAGACAAGCAGCTGAGAAATTATTCAGGGTTAAGAATTGTAGGAGCCAGAGACCCAAGTGCAGTGTATGATCCTGGGAGCAGAAGCCTGCATGGTGGGGGGAACCACAAAAATTAACCACAAAAGTCATTTTGGGAATAAGTCAAAAAATTTGAATACAGGCTATATACTAGATAATGGGGTCATTGTTTGCTTGGCTTTTTTTTTTTTTTTTTTGAGGCAGGGTCTCCCTTGGTATTTCAGACTGGCCTTGAACTTGTAGTCCTCCTGCTTCAGCTTCCCAAGTGCTGGGATCACAAATGTGCACCACCAAACTCACTCTGGTAGTGTTTTATCAGTGATATATTTCATAGGCGTGAACTACTTTGTATCTCAGATGCTTTGTACTGAGGTTATGTAGCAAAATGGCCTTATTCATACACAGTACTGGAGTGAAACATCGCAGTGGCTGTGCCTAACGCGCAAATAATGCAGGGGGTAGATGGATAGACCAAGCCCAGCACTTGCAAATGTGGCCAAGCGTTACCTGGTGGTTCTGGGATAACTAGTGGTTGCTGAACCACGCTTGCAACTTCTCTGTAGGCTTGAAACTTTTTCAATTCCCATTACATGTGCTGGGCTCGCTCTCTATCCTTATACAGATGGTTTCCATTAATCCTCTGTACAGCCAGGGCCAAAAGGACCTGATCACACCCATTTTCCAGTTGAGAGAACACACAGACAGAGCCAGACTCAGCCCAAGGCAAAATCCATGTTTTACTTTCACGCCTGTTATTGAGAAATGACTAAAATGAACAGCCTCACACCAGCACAAGAAGCACGCAGGTCCGAATGTGCCTGACTCTGGCTCTTTGCTACATTGTAGACGTGAAGAGCACTGGGTACAGAGCCCATCTGGCTTTGTCTCCTGGCTTAGTGACCTATCACTGTGACACTGGGAAAGTCACAGCACCTCTCTCTATGCTTTCTTCCTTTTTTTTTCCTCTCTCTTCTGTAAGAGTGGATAATAGTTGTATCAACTTTGAAGAGGGGCTGGGGGTATAGCTCAGTGGTATAAGCGCTTGCCTGGCAAGCGCAAGGTCCTGAATTCGATCCCCGGTACCGGGAAAAACACACACACACACAAAAAAAAACTTTGAAGAGAAAATTTAAGCATGGTACTATAGGTAAAGAATTCAGAAGAGAGTTTGGTCCCAAGTAAGTGCCTGTGAAGTACGTTGTTCCTGCGATGGTTATTGCTGTAGTTACTGTATTTAAGGTTGCTATAACAACAGCGCCCCTGCTTGGGCAGTGATGGGTAAACCTAGAGAATCCTCCTCTGTCCCGGAGGAGGCTGCATGAGTTTGCATTCTGTGTGATCACACACAACCCCAATTCAGGAGAGCCTCACATGTTGGTTGTTGCTTCACGGTCACTGACTTGTGATTCTGAGTATTAGTTTGCTTGCTGGCTGTTTGTTTGTTTGTTTGTTTGTTTGTGACAGAGTCTCATTATGTAGTCCAGGCCAGCCTTGAACTTACTGTGTAGTCCAGGCAGGACTCAAATTTACAGTCTTCCTGCCTCACCTCCCCATGTGTCATTTCAGCGATCTTTGATAAGGGGCCTGGGGTACCCACTTTTCATACTGGACCCCACAAGGCTTGCAGCCAGTCCTGTCTGTGCCTCTGTACCCTGGGCCCTCTCAGATGGAGCTGCTTGTTGCTGCAGTATTACTTGATGTTTGGAATCACTAGGTTATGTGGCACATGTTATTAAAATTGATTGTGACTGTTTTTACTTTTCTAGTGTAAAATTACAATGTGGCTTGCATTCTCTCTGCTGGGCAGCCCTGCCTTAAACCACAGTCCCTGGGACTCCATCATGACCCCAACCAGGCCAGCAGGGGACACCTGGTGGATCAGTTTCCAGGTGACTTTAGCTGCTCTGCAGCCACAGTGCTCTGGCATGACCCGAGTTTCCCAAACACCACCAAACACCTCTCCCTAATGCCACTTTTCCCATCCTTTCCTTTTGCCGAACTGAGGATTGAACCCAGAGCTTTCACACCAACTGCAATCCCAGCCCTTTTTAGAATGTTTTATTTGGAGACAGAGTCCTGCTAAGTTGCCCAGACTGGGCCTGAACTTTCAACCCTTGGGCATCAGCTCTGCAGAGTGCTGGGATCACATGAGTGCACCCCCGCAGCCAATTTCCTTTCCTTCTTGAGATGCTCTGAGACAGTGATTTATTTGTCAGTGCAGAATGTGTCAAATGGATTAAAGATACTTGCCAGGCAGCACCATAAGTGGAAAGAATACTGAAGTCAGAATCAGAACTAATTTAGGACTTAAATTCAAATCCCCAATGACCTCTCTCCCGGGAGTGGACCTCAGGCATGTTACTTAACCTCTGTGCAGAGAAGCAGAACAGCCCTAGCTTTAGAGTCTCAAAGACAGGCTTTTAAGCCTGCTTTTTCCGCTGACAAGCTGGGTGACGTAGGAGAAGTTACTTACCCTCTCTGAACCTCAGTCTCATCCATGCAATAATAAGGCCAATGGTACTTACCATGTAAGACTATTGCAAGGATAGAAAAAGATGAAACTGAGCAGATGTCTGAGCTAATCACAGACAAATGGGACCTTAACCCCTCTGTCTGCAGCAGAATCATTGATTTATGGGGAAGCACAAAGGTCATATTCTTCATATATTGAGTGATATACAGTATACAGACTGATATACAGTATATCTGTGGAGTTAAAAGTTCATGGGAGGATTTATCTCAAAAAAAATCCAGAGAGAAGTGATGCTGGAAAAGGGTGAGAAGCACCGTACTTCCTGATGGGCCTGATCCAGAGATAGCTCTTCAATTCTGATTTCTGTGATGAACAGAAAGTAGGGCTAGAACGCCATTATGGAATCCAACAGGTATTTATTGAGCACCTGCTTTTGTCAGGCACCATTCTAATGGCCCCTGGAACACAGGCTGGAGCAATCAATGCCCTCTGGTATATGCTTTTCCTTCCTTCCTTCCTTCCTTTTTGTACTATATTAAGGTTTGATCCCAAGGCCTTCATACTGAGGTCCATCTCCAACCCTTTTTTAACAGTATTTTTTTTTTAAGTTTTGAAACAGAAGCTGCCCAGACTGTGCTCTAACTTGAGATACTCCTGCCTCACCTTCCCAGAGTGCTGGGATTACAGAAGTGTATCACGATGTCAGCTCTGTGCTTCCTAGAGCTAGCCTCAGGGTTTCTTCAGCCAGCCCGTGCCTCTGGGCAGGCAGTTCTGAAAGCTTGGCCTCCTGGGAGCTCAGCCTGGGCCCGCGGTGTTTGAGTCCTCTTTCTCCCTCCCTCATCCCAAGGTGCAGCTTCCCCCAAAACTTCCATTCAGCCTCCAGAATGGAGAACCTCCTAGGAGTTCTGCAGATACCTCCAAGCACACACGCACTTGTTCAGGAGGAGTCACGTAAGTGCTCGAGCTCATGAGCATGTCCCCCAGAGGGCTGAAACCTGGCCCTTGTGTTACGTTTGAATTTTTTCCTTCCTTGATATTATAACTCCTTAGAGAAATCAAGGAAGGATGCAGATATGGAATGTTTGTAATTCACTCCTGGCCAGCTGTTCACACATTCCCAGGCCACCCTGAGAGCAGTGTGTGGAAGGGGGTGGTGTCAGCAATCCCATGCACGCAGGCAGAGGGGTGAATCCTCAGTGGTCCTCTAGACCCCCCTCCACGGGACTAGAAAGGAAAGGACTCCTGCCTGCCTCAATGACCACAGCTCCAAGGCTGCTGTGGGGAAACTGTGGTCAGAGCCTCCAGTTCCGCGGGCTGAGCCGTCTCTGGGTATGATGTAGTGCTAGATGCCAAGGGTGCTGAGACGGGTCAGTCCCTCACTGTCTTATGCTGACAACTGGCATCATGTTGTGGAATTATCTTCTGTGTTTACTTCTCTATGGTCTGTCTCTGGAATGTTACGGAATGGAATGGAGCAGGGTGGAATTCACAGGTTATGCTATCTACCAACCCAACCTGTGTCCTTTGGACTTAGTGTTATATCTTCAGGCAGTAGGTGGTCAAGAAATATCAGTGCCTAATAATGAATGAATAAATGAACCAATGAATGAATGACTGAATGGAGTTCCCAGGCTAAAGGGAGAGACAGAGATGAGAACACATTACAGGCAAACCTTGAAAGAACATGTATGTAAACTTGTAGACAACCTAAACATGCCAAATATTAATAATTATTAAAACCAGGTGGTGGGCATAGCCAAGGTCATTCAGCAATCCTATGTGTAAGAAAAATTTTGTAACAAAAAGTTAAAATGATAGCTTGCTAGAGAAATACAAATGGGTGGTGTCTAGCTCAGAATTGAGGGCCAGGAAGGCTTCCTGGGGAAGGTGACTAAAAGTTCACCAGGACGAGGTACACAGAGACTCAAGGAAAGTCAACAGGGGGTAGGGGAAAAAAGGATATTTTAAGACCACCTGAGCAAGAAAGAAGCAGAGTGTATGCTGCTCAGGCAGGAGATGCAGCTGAGAGAGTATGGGGTACTATGTGACTGTCCAAGAGCTCAGCTACATCCCAGGTGTAGCTGGGAGCTAAAGAATATCCAAGGCATGACAGTTTTGCTATGCAAAAAAGTAAAGTGATTTATTGAAGGCCCTCAACCTGGTCCTGCAGCCTTCCTCTGTCCACCAGGCTGAGGATTTTCTATGTATCTCATTTTAAAGATTTGCTTTTTTCCACTTAGTAAGCTTGTTTTCTCATCAACAAGCCTTAAGAGGGAGACATTTTTCTCAAAGTGAAGGTGGAGAATGCTCCTGTTGAGAGCCAAGAGACCTGGGTAGGTTGGGACACATTGCTAGGTTGACCCTTCCCATGGACGATGTCACCCAGCATAAATTCTGTCCCAATTTTGTTTATCCTGGATATTTAGCTCTATGTGGACAAAGCATGAGAGAAGCATTTGTAAGGTGGGCGGGGAGGACAAAGGCGACACTGCGCTGGCCTTGGACACAGGTATCAGGAGCATCCTGTGCCCGGCCTTCCTCCCCAGGGACAGCTTCATGTCCTGGCACTTGTTTCGTTGGTGTCTTTTTCCCCCTTCAGGCTCCACTCCTTCGACTAAACCAGCCCACGCTAAACAGTTTCCAAGGCATTGTGGGTCATACATTTACCGGCTGTGGCCATCTGCTGTCCGGCATCATATGGGAAGGCTCCAGGCAATCTACAGGTGGGTGGGTTGAGTTTTCTGTCTCATTAAAAAAAAACACCAGATGGGGAAGTAAATCCAGGCATGAGGATCTTCTGAATCTACACATAAGTACCATCCAGAAGGCCTGAATGTTTGACCAGTGTTATTTGATTGACCGCCCTCAAGGCCACGCCCAAAGCAAGGGGTGAAGAGAGGCAGACCAAGATGCCAGCAAAATAAGGTTCTCCAGCAACCGTCCCCCCACATACAGAAACATCAATGTAGCAGCTACTCGCACATGAACTACCTTCTCCCAAGCTAGGGAAACCAGGCCAGAGACCACAGTACTGGTTTTAGCAAAGTAAGGAGAAAAGATGCATTGAAGGAGGAAGGAAGGAAGGACAGGGCAGGACAGGAAAGCACAGGGCAGGACAGAGTTGCCCGTGCCACCCTGTTGTGGTTTGTGTCTGGATGTCCCCCCAAAGCCACATGCAGTCTTGGGGCGGGCTTTTAGAGTTTATGACTGATCCACGGTCCAAGGTTGGAATGATGGATGTGAGTGCTACACCTGCCCTGAGGCGGGTAGTTTGCATACAATGTAAAAGAGGGAAAGAGGCTGCTTGCTACTGCTCCTCCTCCCTTTTGCTCTGCTGCTTTTGCTGTCTTCCTCCGCCCTGAACAGTTGCCCTCTGCCATGTGCCACCCTGCCTTGGAGCCAGCCAAGTATGGACTGAAACCTCCACAGACTGTGCGCTAAATAAACCTTTCCTTCCTTAATTCTGGGTGTCAGGTATTTTGTCTCAGCAACAAGAGAAAAGTAACCAAGACATACCCCTTCCTCAACTCTAAGCAACACAGCATGGAAAGAAGTGGCTCCCGTGTTGGGGAGGGAGAGGAAATTAAATCCAAGTGTTAGACTCAGGACCCAGTGCCTGGCCTATGCTGGTGAAATCCAGTGCTGAGTAGAGTCCCACGGTCCCTGCCTCCAGGGAAGTGCCCTCAGACTGAGCCTTAGGACCTACCAGACAGGTAAGGGTGAAACTCTACAATCTTTGTCTCCAGGCCAATGCCCATGGACAGAATTTCTGGACTCATTCTGGCCCCAGGGGGAAAGGCCTGACCCCAGGGAAGAAACTTATATTCATCCCTTCCAGACAGCTGCCGTATCTCAGGCTGTGAAAAGCCCAGAGAAGCAGGTAGGCTGTAGCAGCATGGGCCTTCATTCTGTTCCCAGGCTGCACTGGTCTTACCAGGCTGTGAACTCTGTGTGAAGCCCAACACTGAAGCACTGGTGACCATGGGTCTGCCTTTGCCTCCTTCCCCTGACTCCAGCACGGAGAGAGTCGTTGAACACTTGAGGGAAGGATGTGGTTACCAAGTCATTGCATAGGACCTCAGTTACTTTGCTCATTGCTCAGACAAAACACCCAATGCCCAAAGTTAAAGGAGGAAAGGGTTATTTGGCTCCGTTTATAGAGGTTTCAGTCCACAGTTGGCTGGCTCCAACGCAGGGTGGATGCAGAGGGTCATCACAGAGGAAAACGTCCACAGTAAGCAGGCATGAGAGAGTACACTAGCCTTCTCTCTGTCCCTTATATTTCATGCAGGCTACCCACCCTAGGGCATGCGCAACACTCACAATCCTAACCAGAACTATGGCAAACCAATCAGTGGCCTGATTTACTAATCACACACCCTTCATCCCAGCACCACACTCTAGATCCAGCCACCTCTCAAAAGTTGCCCCCTACCATGCCAGCATGAGGCCTTGTGGGGACATCTAGATACAAGCTATAACAGGACCCTAGGGGTAGGTCCCTTTGTGGTGAAACCCAGTGCCAAGCAGAATCTTGTGGTGCCTGACCATGGGCCAGTGAATGTGAACAAGATGTCTGAGTACCTAGCCCCAGGTGGAAATTTTCAGAGACAGACTACCCTTCCTAGGCACTCCTATAACCTATCCTGAACGAAATATCAGTGTAGAAATAGGACAAGGTTTGACTTGGGACACCCTGCAGTACTGAATCAGTGGCAACACCACACCAGGGATGCTCATCAAACCCAGACTTAGGATGATATCTAGTGCTAAAATAGTGGCAGAGAGCACAGATTTAGAGAAAACAACCAGCCCTAATTAGAATTTCTAGAAAGGCCAGCACAGATGAGGTCCAAATAAATAACCCAACCCTCCAACATGTAGGTGTCATCATTTTCCAACGAAATTCAAGCCTTTCAGGAAACCATGACCTCATCTAGAGACAGGATAAAAAACCGGAGCTTGGCCATAGAGCAATCACTGTGTGTGACTTCTCAGGCAGTGAATTTAAAAGAACCGCCTTGCTGGGTGCTGTAGAGTATGACTGTCGTCCCAGGCTGATGCAGGAGGGTCACAACTTCAGCCCCAACCTGGGCTACTTAGTGACTTCGTAGGACTTTGCCTCAAAATAAAAGTTGTTTTTAAAAAATAGAAAGGACTAAAGGTGTATCTCAGGACAGAGGTACTGGGTTAGATCCCTAGTACCATAAGGAGGTTAAAAAAAACTCAAGTGCAACAAAACAGAAAAACAATTCAGTACTTTGTTAGAGACTTAACAGAAACTTTTAAATAGTTTTTAAAAATAAACAGAAATCCTTGCACTGAAAAGTACACCAAATGAAATAAAAACATAACAGAATGCATCCACAGCAGAATAGGTCAAAGAGAAGAATTGGTGAGCTTGAAGATAGTCTGTTTGAAAATACAAGTGTGGGGAGAAAAGAGAAAGAATGAGGCAGAATACTGAAAGTTTATGGGAAATACAGTCTAGAGCATTAAAAGAGCAGATATTCAGGTTATTGGGATTCAGGTAGGAGTTTAGAATGCCAAAGAGGCAGAAGGCTTATTCAAAGAAATAACAGGAACTTCTCAACTCTACAAAAGGATACAAATATATGGACACAGGGAGGTGAAAGGCAACTGATAAGATTCACCCTGCCAGGTCTACTCTAAGACACATTATAATCAAGCTCTCAAAGTTAAAGGCAGGATCCTCAAGCAACAGAAGAAACATGTAACCCATAAGGTTATCCCTGTTGACCTAATTGAAGACTTCTAAGCAAAAATCTTTTTTTTTTTTTGAGACAGGGTCTTACTATATAGCCCAACTTGCCCTCAAACTCACAGTGATCCTCCTGCCTCAGCTTCCTGAGTGCTGGGATTACAGGCATGCTCCACCACACCTACCTCTCAGCAAAGATCCTGAGAATCTTCACAAGCCAGAAAGGAATGGGATGTGCTATTTACAGTGCTAAGGAAAAGCCTCGCGACCAAGAATACTGTACCCAACAAAGCTGTTCTTTAGAAATGAAGGATAGAGACATTCCCAGACAGACAAAAGCTGAGAGAATTCATCACTAAAAACTATTAGAACTAACAAACATACAGCAAAGTTGCTGGGGTTTTTGTCCTACAGTAGTAATTCCATACCCCAGTACCAAATTATCTGAAAAAGAAATCAAGAAGATAGTCCTCTCTAAATAATAGATACAAATAAAATAAAATAAAATACCAAGGAATGAATTACACCCAAGAGATATAAGACCACCACAGTGAAAACTATAGGACACTGATGAATTAGAGTGGACATGGGCACAGAAAAGAACCACATCCTGCATCTTCAGCTTCAGTCCATTTCAAGGCCCTACACCACATTGGGTGGGATGGAACTGGGGCCTCGTCCTGGAAGGGATGAGGGGATAAAAATGGGGTGTGGGGGAAGTGCCCACTGTGGGCGAGGGCTGAAATTGCTCAGCTGGGGAATAATCAGCCATGGGGGTGAACGTGCAGCCGGAGGGGTCTTCGGGAAGCTGTGTCAGACTAATGTTGGATTCCTTTTTTGGGAGAAGCATTATTTGCTGGTCTGCGTTGTCTGATGAAGTTTTGGGGTGAGGACTGGATTTGCCAACCTGGTCATGTACCCAGGTGATGCTTCGGACTCAGCCAGCCTTGATTCTCTGCCAGCTCCTCTATTTCCAGCAGCAAAACCTCTCTGAGCCTATTTCCTTCCCTGAAAAACGGGAATAGGAGTGTTCACCTTATGGGATTAGACGGGATGGTTATGAAGCTTTGGTGCCTAGACATCTATTTGTGAAACCAAAGCAGATCCCTAACAGTACCCTTGTGCCTCAGTGAAAGATTCTTTGATTACAGAGTTAAGCGATCCCCAGGGAAATGTGGAAGTACTGTGCGGCAGAGATCATGAAGAGTAGGAGACGGGCATGAGGATGAGGGAGACTGAGGCAATCCAGCTTCTTTCCTATGGAGCCTGGACATCCAGGCTGCTAGCAAGGCCGCTGCGTGTGCAAACCAACCTTCCCAGGCCTACAGGCCGTTGAGAAAGTGCCTTCCCCTGAGGCCAAGGAGCCCTTAAGAACTGAGAAACGGCCTGCAGTGGACCATGTCCAGCTGGCCCTCCCCAGATTGAGTGCCTCACAGTCTCACTGGGAGTGTTCATTCTTCCCGTCTTACCGGTGAGGAGAGGCAACTTGCCAGAAGTCACCAGGTAGTTTACGGTCTGGCTGTAATTTGGACCCAGTTTCTGGCTCCTGTCACTTTCTCAGCTGCATCCTTCAGTATTTCTTATGCGTCCACGTGGTCGATTTCCAGGAACAGAATCCTCTCTCCTTTCACAAGTTGCGGGTGACTGTGCGAGCCCCCAAGAGGAAGGGCGTGGGAAGGCACCCTGTGTGTGGGGACGGTGGGCTAAGACCAGAGCAGTGGAGAAAGCCAGGAGAGGGTGCTGGATCTGGGTGGAAGAAAGCCAGATCTGAGATAAAGCTGCTGTCTCAGTGCCATCTGCCACAGCCCCATGAATGGGCTTCTGTTAGCCATCTGCAAAGGCCAAGGGCTCTGGCTTTGTTGGTTGCCATGGCAACTCCTGGCCTTGACAATGGAGGTGCACTTGGCTGAGAATGTCATTGTGTTCCATTGAGACCCACAAAAGCCGGCCGGGGCTGCCCATGAGAAAGGAATGTCCTGGGACCCTGCCAGTACTTTGTCTCAGGCCTAGATAGGGGAATGACAGGCAGCATCCTTGGGACCACAGAGAGGTCTGGAGTCCATTTCTAGCCCATGATGGATGCAAAGGTTTCATGCTCACAGGCCCTGGGAATTAGTGCAGTAGAAACACGAGTCAGATGCCATCTTCATAAGACATTTGTCAAGCCTTTGTCACTGTTTATTCAGTGATGGTTTGCAGCCGAGCATTGTTCGAGGGCTTGGACTCTAGCAGAAACCCAAATACTAGGTCTCGCTTCACCCTCTGCTAGCCCGTGAAGCAGGTTCATTTGATCTGTTACTATCTCCATTTTATAGGTGAGGAAACGGGCACAGAGAACTTCTTTAACATGCCTGAAGTCACACAGCAAGTAGATAAAAAAGTCAAGGATGGCTATTCTGAGGGTGGGGGGGTCCTTTTGAAGGATGCAAGGATGTAGACAATGGTGGGCAGAAGCAATGGAATAGAAGAGGCTGCTTTCGTGTCCAGCACCCTGAACACTGTCTCTCCAAGTAGCTACCACAATCTTCTTCCTCCTTGCATATCCGAGATGTTTGATTTTCCAGGTGGGAAAACCCGCATTTCCAGGAACAACTTGTGGGCCATGCAGACTTGTGGTCATGTACCAGGCCTACCACCACCCCTTATGGTACTTAAGAATTAGTTCTGCATCTGCCTTCAGAGCCACCCCAAACCCCAAGTCAGACCTGTGAGACCCAGGTTTAGTCCGTCTGGCTGGGGCCTTGGCCCAGGAGCAAGCTGGGTATGGGGGCAGTGGTCAGGTGTGGCCAGGGCTGCAGATCCCTGGTCTGTGCGCTCTCAGACCTTGGACAAGCCTGTTAAGCTGCTGAGCCTGGCAACCAAGATAAAGCCTGCGACAACTGAGCTCACGCATGGAAGAAGCCGTGCGTGTAGCAGAGGAACGATAAATGGTGGCAGCAGAGAACTTTGCCACTGCACCCCTCCTCTGGTGTACACCCGGAGAGCTCTCTTCCCCTTTCTCCTGAATTCCTCTCCCTGTATTGATTTAAACACTGAACCCCACCTCCTGGCCCTCCCACCCCACCCGGGTCTCCCATTGTACAAGGCAGATAAGAGGAAGCAGAGGGAACTAATTAGCATTTTAATTAAAGAGAAAGGAATAGGGAGAGGTGGACACAACTGAAGAGCTCACTATCTGGTCAGACCAGGTTCCCAACTTGTCTTGTTAGAGACACATAGTGAGAAATAGAATTTATTGCAGAGCCACCAGATGCCTGGCACAAAAATTACCCTTGCTTGTCATGTCCGTTGATCATCCTTACTCTGTTTTATTAATTGATTTCGATCTTTCTTTCGGTTCTGGTCACATCAAGGAAAAAGTCCCCAGTTGAGGCCAGCCGACCTTTATCTTATATCTGCTAGTGTCCTATGGGTCAGGCCTGAGGCCCTGGCTGTGGGTGGTCAGCAGTGTCCAGCTTTCAATTGAATACCCCCAGTTTTGGTTTCATTATACTCTTTTCCCAGGAACCCTTACTGCAACAAATAAAAGTAAGAAGGGTTAGGGGTTAGAAAGGGTTTTAGGAAAATACTGTTATGTTGGCTTTTTGAGGTTGTTTTGTTTTGAATGAGTTTAGGGGGGTTGGCTTGTGTTTTGTTCTCCTTCCTTGGTTTTCTGAGACAGGGTCTCTATATGTAGTTCAGGCTGACGTTTGAACTCAACTGTGTAGCCCAGGCTGGCTTCAAACTCATAGCGATCCTCCTGTCTCCACCTCCCAAGTGCTGCGATTACAGGCATGCACCACCACGCCGGGTATACTGTGAAGTTTAAAAAGCAAATTTGTTTCAAGAAAAATGTGAAGACAAGTTCCAGGGAGAGGTCCTCTGTTAAGAATTGAGAGGTGGAAAGAGGGCTGGGGTTTTAGAGGTCAAGAGTGTCTACCACCAGCCTGCTTTCCTTTTGGATTTTCTCCAGCCTTTCTTGGTCACAGTGTCCTGAATGCCCAAAGCCCCATCTCCTACTGGCCACCCACATCCCTTTCTCCAGATGTACAAATCGCCCCAAGGTGCGGTGAGTTGCACGGTGCCTGGGGGAAAGAACAGAGAAATATTAATGCTGCTGCCGGACAGGAACAGGCATTGGGAGCAACCTGCTGCCGGGCAGGTGCTTCTTGGAGCCAGAAGTCTGGCCATGCAGCCTGGGCCAGCACCCACCTCTCACCCCTGAGGAACCTGAGCCCGAGCATGGTGTGTGTCTTTGATTTCTGAGACAAACAAGGGCAGTGGTGGGTTTGTTCCAGGTCTGAGACCTGTATGACCAGAGGTGTCCTTACTTACTCTCTCTGCCCTTCTCAGGCCCTCTCTGTCTTCATGTGTAAAAGCAGAGGCCAACTCCATAAATCTCTTTCTTTGTCTTTTTTATTGAGGTAAATATAACCAAATGAACTATTAACAAGTATAGGAGAATAATTGAGCACCTTTTAGCATAGGCACAATCCTTGCAGCCATTGCCACTATGTAGTTCTGGAACTTTCCCATCACCCCAGACAGAGACCCCACTCCCATGAAGTTACCGCTCCCACCCACGGAGCCTTCCTCCAGCTGCTGCCAACATGCAGTCCTGTCCCTCTCTCTTCCTTCTCTCCTTCTCCTCCTCTCGCCCCTCCCATCCCTGTCCTCTCCCCCTCCTCCCCTCCCCATTCTTCCTCTTCTTCTTGTCTCCTCCTCCCAACCCCTCTCTTTGGATTCACCTATTCTTGAAGCTTCATATCAATAAAATCATAAAACATGTGGCATTGTATGTCCACGTTCTTTCTCTCAGCGTGATGAACGTGGTACATCACGGTGCCCCGCGTACTGGTGCTTCACCCTTGCTGTGGGTGGACGGTGCTGGATCCCATATACACCCATTCCTCCTCTGTGGACATTAGGACTGTGTCCATCCACCACCAGGCAAGTGTGCGTCATGCTGCTGTGAATGTGTGGGTCTGTGCATTTGTCTGAGTCCCTACTTTCATGTCTTTGGGGCACACACCTAAGGATGGAATGGCTGCATCACAGGATAATTTTGTGTTTCACGTTTGCAGGAACCCTAACCCTTAAAGGCCGTGCCACCAGAGAGGGTGGAGAAGCTCATCCCTGCTTCTTCCTGCCCATCAGCTCCCACTGTAGCCAGTGCTCTCCAACGAGCCTGTCTCACGGGCTCTCAGTAACCTTGGCATCTCAAAGACATGCCCTTGAGAGGCCGGCCTCAGGGGTGCGCCCACAGAGGTCAGACTAGGCATCGTTGCTGGGGGACCACTCTTCCCTGCACCCCCTTATGAATTCATGTCCCTACTACGTCGCTGCACCTGGACCTTAACTAACTGCCTCCACATGGTCTTATTCTGAGCATTTGCTCGCGCCGGGCCTCTCCTCCCTCCTTGGTATCCATAATCTCCTGAACTTGGACGACGGTGCAGGTTCAGACGACAGCTCCCTGGCATCACAAGTCTGGCCAGAATGAATCTCTCCCCTTAGCACCTTGCTCCTGCCAGCCAAATAGGCGTGGTTCCATTCTGTCTTCAAAAGAGTTCATTGTTGACAGTGAACCTGGAATTTTTTATGTACTTATCTGTCAGGGTTATTTTAAGATTTTAATGACAGGATGGATGAATCAGCCTAGTGCATTAAAATTCTCCCATTTTTCTCCCATCATAATCCTCTGCCACTAAATTAGGAGCTTCAGAAAGAGAGGTGTTCTATCTCTCTCCCTCTCTCCTGTAGCTAAGCGATCCGCACCTTGCCTGTAACAGGTGTCTGATTAACTTTTGCTGATTGAATTAGGAGGAGACAGTGAATGAACAACATTAACTCTTCTAATGATGTGAGAGATAATTGTGTGAGGAATTCTTGTCTGGTGGGGGGAATGTTTTGTTATAAGGCTGATTCCAACTGCAGGCCACCAAACTCTCAGATCTTCATTGAGATGCATTTTCTGAAGCAACAGTTGTGTAATTGCAAATATGTGGGTGTGGCTTCACTTTTGCAGAATACTCAAATGCTAATGTCCAAGTTCTCTGAGACTCTTGAATTTTCAGACACATCTAATGGAAATTGAATTGTGAGACAAATGGTTTTACGTAAGAGGCAGCGGCTGCTCTTCCTATGTACTCTGTGTTAGATTAACAGGCTGCCATTGGGTCAGATATGGCAGAAGAGATCTTTTTAAAGCCATTGAATTGTCAAGAAAAGGGTATGGCCTTTGGTTAATTTGTGTTCATATTTTCTTAGCCCACCCTTGCCCAAAAAGAAATCTTTCTGGAGAAAAGCAATCAACATTGTTCTGTGAACTACATCATTTTTACTCCTTAAGCCCTGTATGTACATCTCAATTAACTGGATTTGGCTGATGCAGTACAATGAGTGAAAGCAAGGTCTTTGGGGTGACACAGTCCTGGGCAATCCTATGACCAGGCCCACTGCATCCCCTTCTGGCCTCAGAGATGGGGAGGTGCTCCTGCTGGACCCCTGGGCAGATTAAGGGAGATCATACACCCTAAGGAACATCTGCCTGGCAACTTCATACAGCAGCCACTTCCACCCAGGGAAAAGCAGGTAGATAAGGTCTCTCTAGTACACAGCACAGCTGGTTCTGGGATCTGATCTTCTACCCAGAGAGGAGACACTGTAGCAGAAACATCTGCTGTCCCCAAAGTCTTTATCTTCAGCTTCCCTGCAGGGCTTTGCTCAGTCTACAGTGCAGAGTGGAACAGACGTTTCTCTCCCTATGCAACCAAGATTTAGGGCTCATCAGATACTTTAACCATGGCATTAGCTGGAACTCTGGAAGCAGCAGAAATTCACTCCAGCTGGTGCAAACAAGTTTAAAAAAAGAAAAATGCTGGATTGCAGAAGAGCCTCTGGACTTTTGTACAAAGGCTCTACACTCCCGGAAGGGAGCTGGGTTTGCCCCAGCAGGTTTAGCAGTGCTACAGTGGAGCATCCACAATCAAAATATGCACTAGCCTCATGATATCCGGAATAGGGGTGATCATCCCAACTTGCCCATGACTGTCTTGGTTTTAAAATGGAAAGTCTCCCATCCAAAGAACCTCTTCATCCCAGGCAGACTAGAAAAGTTGGTCATGCTGAAGCCTGTCTGCCCAAAAATGGGTCCCCAAGAGCTCCCCTGGATGCCCAGGACCCCAGACAGCCCAGTGGCCAGTATTCCCTGTGGCAGAGGGAACTCCTAGCTTCCTGCATCAAATGATTGCCAGGATGTTTGCTGTGAAGTTTCCCAAGTCTGGATCTTCTCAGCCTGCGAGGCACAGCCTTGTTGGTGTGGTGATTATCCACTGGCATCAAAAGGGTTAAAACCCTCAACAGCAAATACACACACACACACACACACACACACGCACATGCACACGCACACGCACACACACACACACACACACACACACACCATTAAAGCAATCCACCCCGTGTGTACTGAGCAGTCATAAGGCACAAACACAGACCAAAAACAGCATAAGATAAAAATAAATCTTTGATATAAAACCCATTCATTCTACCCATTGAGAAAGGGCCTTTTTCTGTGAGCCAGGGGTAAATGACCTTGACAAATTGTAACTTTAAGTGTATAATTTGAGGCACAATGTTGTTGTTCCTGGGACATTTACAAGGAACAAGATACCCTAGAAAATGCACTTCTGAGACAGCTGCACGTACTAACTCAGAGCCTTTCCCAGCCTTTAGTCCCCCTCTTAGAGAGGGCCCCTTTTACAGGGCGTTCTGATCTCAATAAACTCTTGTCTTTTCTTTTTCTGATCTTAATAAATTCACAGGCCCTCATATATCCATCTCCCTGGGCATTTTCCTCCCTTGTGAGAGACCTCAAGCCAGATCCATCCACTCTCTCTGTTTTCTGATCCAGAATTATCTTACCCTGGAGTACGGTAAAGATCTATTGAGAAAGCATGTGGATTTAAGCTTATATTCAGTGCAACAAACGCTTTGAGTAAAGTGAATATTCAGCGTAGGAGCGCACACCTGTAATACCAACACTCTGCGAGGTTGAGGCAGGAAGACTACAAGTTCAATACCAGCCTGAGCAACTTAGCAACTTAGTGAGACCCCTTCTCAAAATAAAAAATGAAAAAGGGGCTGGGGATGTAGCTGAAGGCAAGGTCCCTAGCTTCAATCCCCAGTACAGCAAAAAAAAAAATAAATAAATAAAATAAAATATTCAGCCTGGTGGTGCACAGCAACAATACTACCTCTTGGGAAGCTGAAACAGGAGAATCATAAGTTCAAAGGGAACTTGAGCTGTATAGCAAGTTCCTGGCTAATGTGGACTATATGGTGAGACCCTGTCTCAAAAAGAAAAAAAAATGTGAGTACAAAAGCAAGGGGTTTGATGTCAGAAGAACTCGTCTGTGAGGTGGGAAATGCTGGAGTGAAGTACGTGGCCCACAGAGGTGAGCCTCGCTCAGTGTCTGTGTTCTCTTTCAGGGCGGCAGCGAGTGAGGGGGTGGTCCCTGGTCCTGGCGGAGGGGTCATGGCCTTCATGTTGCTCCCACGGCGGCTGGCTTGCAGCTCCTGGCACAACTACCTGCTTGTGTCTGGTAAGCCCTGGTTCGAATGGAGACATAGTCCAGACTAGAGATCCCTGGGCTGGAGAGTTGTTCGGGATAAAGGCTCCTAGCAGTCAGGGCTTCTGGGTGTTACCTCCTGTCCGTCAATAAAACCATCACGGTCCACCCCTTCCCATCTCCCATCTCTGCCATTGGCTCCTGCCCGCAGGAGGACAGTCCCCCAGCAGGAAGGGAGATGATGCCGGTAGGAACCACTCTTCCTGCTCTGGGGTGGTGGCCTCCACGTGCAGAAGGGCCTAGGCCTTGGGGGTGGGGGGCACATAACTGGGGTGCTGCTGAGGTAAAAGAAAACCTCATGCTTTGACTTATTTTTTTTTAATTTTATGATAGAATCAAAGCATTACATATTCAGTAGAAACTGTCCTTTGCATTTCAAACCTTCGTATGCTCTTTGGGCTAGCATGGTACAATACTGTGATGATGGTAGGCAGGGGCAGCAGTGAGACACACTTCCTGGTCAGAAAGCGATGGCCTGTTACCATGGCAACTCCATCATTCAGCCATTAATTTGAGTTCAGTGCTTCCAACATTCCGCAGGCCCCGTGTGCTGTCAGCTGTGTGTGTTAATGGAGAGTAGCATTTAGCCATCACGTTCAGGACAGGATTCAGTACATTACAGGAGACAGTCAACACTTGATCAAAAAATCAGCTTTGTGCTAGGAAATGTCACCCACGTGCAGGCTGATTGAAGTGTTCTGAGCACACTGAAGGCTGTCAGGCTGTGTTATGATGGTTGATGGTGTATTAGCTTCGCATGACTATAGCAAAATACCTGAGATGGGCAGCTTAAGAAGCAGAGAGAGCTTTATTCAGTGGACAGCTTTGGAGGTCCAGAGTCCGAGATGGCAGGGCAGGAACACTGGCCTGACTTCTGTGAGGAGCTGTGAATGGCAGGGAAGGGTCAGAGCAAGTGGTCACTTCTCACCCAGG
>PVLD010002883.1:0-154501 GCA_004027595.1 Dinomys branickii
TTAATATGATGTATTACATTTATTGATTTGTGAATATTGAACCATCCCTGCATTCCTGGAATGAATCCTACCTGGTCGTGGTGTATAATTTTCCTTATGATTCCATGTAATCTATTTGCCAGTATTTTGTTGAGTATCTTTGCATCTATGTTCATTAGAGAGATTGGCCTATAGTTTTCTTTCTTGGTTGGGTCCCTCTCTGGCTTTGGTATCAGTATAATACTTGCCTCCAGAAATGTGTTAGGGAGAGTTGCTTCCTTTTCGATTTCATTGAAGAGTTTGAAAAGTGTTGGCATTAAATCTTCTCTGAATGTTTTATAGAATTCTACTGTGAATCCATCAGGGTCTGGGCTTTTCTTTGTTGGTAAGTTTTTAATGACGTTTTCAATCTCATTAATTGATATTGGGTTGTTCAGGATTTTTACGTGTTCCTGATTCAATTTTGGTAATTTGTACCTTTCTAGGAATCTGTCCATTTCTTCCGTATTTTCTATCCTATGGGAATACAGATTTTCAAAGTAGGTATTATTGATCTTTTGAATTTCTATGGAAACTGTAGTGACTTCATGTTTTTCATTCCTTATTGCGTGAATTTGAGATCTTTCCCTTCTTTTTTTGATAAAGTTGGCTAGGGGTTTATCAATTTTATTTATTCTTTTGAAGAACCAACTCTTTGATTCACTAATTTTTTGTAGAATTTTCTTCATCTCAATTGCATTAATTTCTGCCCTGAGTTTTATAATCTCCTCCCTTATTTGGGCTCTTGCTTTGGTTTGTTGCTCTTTTTCTAAGAGTTTGAGGTGTAGCATTAAGCTGTTTATTTGCTCTCTTTCTGTTTTCTCTGTATATGAGTTCATTGCTATAAATTTCCCTCTGAGGACTGCTTTCATTGCCTCCCACAGATTTTGGTAGGTTGTACTTGCATTTTCATTTATTTGTAGGTATTCTTAAATTTCTTCTTTAACTTCTTGTGTGACCCATTGGTTATTCAGGAGGTTGTTGTCTAATTTCCAAGTGTCTATGTGGTTTTTAGAGATCTCTTTGCCATTAATTTCCAATTTCATTGCACTGTGGTCCGATAATATGCATGGAATAATTTCAATTTTTTGCTTTTAGGTAGATATGCTCTATGGGCTAGAATGTGGTCTATTTTAGAGAAAGATCCATGTGCAGCTGAGAAAAATGTGTATTCTGATGTTGTGGGGTGGAACACTCTGTATACATGTACTAAGTCCATTTGTTCACACTTTTGGTTCAGGTCTGTTCTTTCTTTGCTGAGTTTCTGTCCAGTTGACCTGTCTCTTTGTGTCAGAGGTGTGTTTAGGTCTCCTATTACAATAGTATTGTTAGTTATTTGATTTTTCACGTCTGTTAAGATTTGACTTGTAAAGTTAGGTGCTCCATGGTTTGGTGCATAAATGTTTAGGATTGTTACCTCTTCCTCTTGCAGCTTTCCCCTAGCTAGTATGTAATGGCCTTCTTTATCTCTTTTGATTGTTTTTGGTTTGAAGTTTACATTGTTTTGCAAACATAATAGCTACCTCTGCTTTTTTCTGGGGACCTGTTGCATGGAGAATTTTTTCCAACCTTTAACTTTCAACCTGTGGATTTCCTTTTGAGTAAAATGTGTTTCCTGTGTACAGCATATTGTTGGATTGTGTTCCTTTATCCACTCTTCCAATCTTTTCCTTTTGACTTATGAATTGAGGCCATTTACATTAATGGTTATAATGGTTATATGTTGGCTTATTCTAGTCATGTTATTTACTTGTTGTTGTTTTCCTTCTTTTGCTGTCTGTTCACTTACCTGTTCTGTTTAGGGGATTATTTGTATCATTGTTCTTGGGATTGTGGTCTCTTTTTTCTCTGTCTAGAATATCTTTTAGTGCTGTTTGCAATGCTGGTTTGGCACTCATGAAGTTCTTCAGTTGTACTTTGTTGTGGAAATATTTTATTTCTCCATTGAATTTGAAGGATAGTTTTGCAGGATACATCAGTCTGGGTTGGAAATTGTTTTGTCTCAGAATCTGTAATATCTCGCTCCAAGCTCTTCTTGATTTCATGGTTTCCGTTGAGAAGTCTGCTGTGATTCTGATGGGCTTTCCTTTATAGGTGATCTGTTTCTTTTCTCTAGCAGTTTTTAATATTGTGTTCTTTTGCTGGATATCTGGGATCTTGACTATTATATATCTGTGTGTGGTTTTCCTTGGGTTATGGGTCGTTGGGGTTGTATTTGCCTCGGTTAACTGTACTTCAGTAGCTTTTACCTTGTTTGGGAAATTTTCTCCTATTATTTCAGCAAATATTCCTTTTATTTCATTTGAGTTTTCTACTGTTGTTTCACTGACTCCTATTACTCGAATATTATTTCGTTTTGCCTCATCTTGCAGCTGCTGGATTGATTTTTCTTGAGTTTTTGATGATTTTATGAGATCCTTCCTTTCACGCTGATAAGCTGCCATGCTGTCTTCAAGGTCTGAAATTCTATCTTCGGTTTCATTTAAGCAGTTTTGCAAGCTTTCAGTGGAAGTTTTCAATTCCTGGCAATCTCTTTGGGCCTGTTTCATTCTTGGTAATTCATTCCTAGATTGCTCTTGTAACGTTTCCATTTGTTTCCTACTTTCTTCTAATCTTTTGTCTATTTCTTCTCTATGTGTACGGAACATTTCTTCCATTATGGTTTTCAGTTCATTTTTTGTCTGAGAGATTATTGCAGGTATGTGGCTTTTTTCTGCTTTAAGCTCTTCTACGGCCTGTTGGAGTTGTTTCATTATTTCGGATGCAATTGTTTCAGAATTTGCAGGTATGTGGCTTCCTAGTTCCCCTGTCTCCTCGCATCCAGGATTTGTTCTGGGTGGGGTTCAGTTCTGAGATTGTGTTTTCTTCTTCTGTCTTCCCATTTTTGCGTAACAGATTTGAAATATTGAGCAATAAATTACCCACACAGTTCACCAGGGAAAGGTCTGTTGCAAAGGCTGCTCCAATGACTCCTTCTCTTTGGGAGAATGTCCCTTAACCTTTCTGCGGAGAGTTCAGCTTAAAAGGCTGCTCAGGTGCTGGTTTGTGGGGTGGGCTACTCCCTCCTGGAAGACCAGGGTGGGGTATGTAAATCCGCTTCCCCGCCCGCCCAGGGTTCCCTGCAGGTATGGGGACAGATCTCCTCCCCCACTCGGTGATCAGGTGGTGGCGTGCAGATAGCTCACCTGTTTCTGAATCCGTGCCGGCAGGAAGGTTTCAAAGTGCCAATTGTCGCGCTCTCCGGGTCTGGGGGAGGGAGCGGGATGCTCCACTCCTCTGTGCGCCTCACACGGGGCTGCGGACTGCAGGCCGCTGAGGGCTTTGGCGGCGGGGCCAGGACCGGAGCAGCATCCCGTTTCGCTGCTCAGAGTTGTGGAGCCTGCCCGAGGAGCACGGGTTCTGAGACCGCCCCGCACTACAGTCGCTAAAAAGCTGATTTTTTGGCCACCATTGCTGGCGAACCACGCAGGGTCAGGAGGCGGGAGGGACCGAGCCGCCTGCGCCCTGGGGGCACTCGTACCCAGCCGAGCCGCCACCCGTCCGCCGCGCCCAGCGTCTCTGGTTCCCAGCGCTCCAGTCTTTTCCGCGTCTCGCCACAGCAATTTGGTCCAATCCACCGTGTCTCCGGCAGCGCAGAGAAACACATTCAGTTTGAACTTCCCAGCCCAGGTCCCGGCATTCGCACTCGCCAAGCCTGTCACGAGCTGGGGGACTCTATCAGCGAAGATCCTTCCTTTGCTGCTCACCTGGTCGCCATCATCCCGTAAGTCTTTTTTCTTTTAATTTTAAAGAAATAGTACAAAAAAGGGACAATACCAAAATACAAAAAACACAAAGTGAGGACATTAGAAATGATACAGGGTTTCAAACCAAATGAAAGGGATTAAAAGTAGTTGTTATATTACATGTTATTCTCTTCAGTGGAGTTTCTCAGATTACCAGATATAAGACTAGAAGACTGATCAAGTCATTAAAGAGAATAAGAAAATAATAATTTAAAAGAACATTAGCAACAATACATATTGTCACTAGGAAGGATTGTAGGAATTAAGCGTTGGTTGTTACACTGCAGAATGTTGTTGTCACATAAATTGCTGAGATTACCAGATACAAGGATGCAAATTTGGTCAAAATAGTGTAAAATTAAAAAAAAAATTAATCATTGATTTTTCCCATTAGCAAGACCCTCAACAAATCATCAAACACCAACAGTACAGTTATGTCCCCGATTCATATATATATATATTTCATATATATATTTACATAACTTACCTTGGTACTTTTTCTTTTTCCCTCATCCCAGTTGTTCCTTCCTTTGAGAAGTTTCTATTGTATATTTTGAGTTGTATTTACTCTTTCATATTCTTATACCAGGGAGACAATGTGATGTTTACACATGTGGGTCTGATTTATTTCCTTATGAGTATATTCTCTAGTTGCATCCACTTACCTATGAAAGCCTCCAGTTTATCATTTTTTATAGCTGAATAATACTCTATAGAAATGCCACACCTTTTTTATCCACTCCTCAGTCGATAGGCATTTGGGTTGTTTCCAAGATTAAGCTATGACAAATTGTTCTGCTGTAAACATGGGTGCACATATATCACTGTGGTATGACATCTTTACTTCTTCTGGGAAGACACTCAGAAGGGGAAGAGCTGGGTTAAGTGGGACTTCCAATCCTACTTTTGTGAGGAATCTCCAGACTGGTTTCCACAGTGGTTTCACCAATCAACACTCCCTCTAGCAGTGGAGAAGTGCTGCTTTTTCCTCACAGCCTCTCCAGCATTTCTCATTGGTTGATTTCTTAATGAGAGCCATTCTTTGTGGGCTGAGATGCAATCTTACTGTTGTTTTATTTTGCATTTCTCAAATGACTAATGATGTTACTTGAAAGGAACATTTGATATTTAATTGTCTGATCACTCTTACATGTCTGTATTTCTTTATCAGAGTAACCAATATGAAGATAACAGTATGTAATACAGCAAGTACTGTTAATTTCTTTTCACCTCATCTGAAATTCTGTACTGTTTTTATTGTTTTTATGTTGTTTCATTTATGTCTGTGGATGTGTTAATATGTTCGGGTTCTTTTATCTCTAGAAATATTTTTTTTAAAAAAAGGGGGAGGTAGATTTGTGGGGAGGCTTCTAATGACTGCTGTCACATTCACCTGTACGTCACAGTGACTGACGTTAGCAGAGAAGTAATGTCCGATGCACCTACCTTGAAAGACTTCAAGTAGCAGAGAGCGAAGTTAAAAGGCATGTATCACCACGGTGGTGTCCATCAAAAGAGACTGTTCTCACCAGGTGCCCTGCACCCACCCACTGGCCAAAACAAAGGTTTTACTAGTGTGAAAGGCTAGGAATCAAAGAATATTTTGTATTTCACCTTCTTTGTCTCTGATTCTCTAAAGAATATCACTGATATATGTGTTATAAATAAAGAAACTGGTTCACTGTTGTTAAATTTCCCCCACCACTCAGACTCTTCTCAGACTCACTGTAAGGGTAGTGAGCACATGATAAATTTAAATTAACCTTTATTAAAAATATTATGTCTATAACTCTGGGGGCTTTTATTTTGCATAAAAGGCCAAAATTGACATATATTCCTTCTTAAAAGAACAGAGTTAAAAAGTCTGTTATCCTTAACTTCTATTTTAGTGCAATATTTTACAACATAAAACAAAATTCTAGGAAAATGTCATGCTGCTCTGAAATATGAACCCAAAAATAAAACGACCCTTCCAGGCTTTGGATGTCATTTTTAGAAAATGTTTAACTTGGTCTATGAGTAAGCTTCCTGACTTGAAATGAAACTCCAAGGTTTTTACCCTTTTAAAAAAATTCTCAGTAATGTTACATTCTGAATGATGATGTACAAAGCTAAACTTCACATCGACTGAAACTTAAGCTAATAAAATATTGCTTTTATTAGCTAGAACATTATAATTTTAATCAATAGTATCATTTATACTGATTGGATGCAGGACACTGCACCCCTAAATATGCCACCTTGGCATCTGAGTAACTTTCAGAAGCAGGAATTTCTCACTGACTTCTCCCTTTCCTTCTGAGTGAGGATATATAACCTCCTCCTGGCATTTTTTTTTTTTTTTTTTTTTTGCAGTACTGGGGATCGAACTCAGGACCCTGCGCTTGCTAGGCAAGCGCTTATTCCACTGAGCTATATCCCCAGCCCTCCTCCTGGCTTATTATCATTAAATCATACTTTTTAAACTTTAATCACATCTATCCATGACTACCTACTTCTTTATCAAACATGACATGAAAAGGTACAAATTTACTGTTTTTGTGTTTTCATGTCCTCATAAACTCTACCTTGTCATATATAATGTACATGACATACATTTGTGTTTAGCCACTTATCTATCGTTATACCATGAACTTAGTAATATGTGCAGAAGATATTTTTCCTCTACAAAGTTATTGTGGTAGATTTTTAGTACCCAACAAGTATAGAAAGCAAAGCATATGATTCTGCACTGAAGGATCTCAATAACTCTAACCAATCTTAAAATATCCTTAGTTTTAGTTCTACATTGTGATTAACCTCTCTGTAGTTCGTCCTCTACGTGGTATCATATCCTTAAAGTCAGGAGGGTCTAAAGTGTCCTTTATTTTGGTAATTTAAATCCACAGTTTCAAAAAAATTCTTTCAGAGCTTGAAATCTTTGTCACTTCCATATAGTTAGTGGTAAAGGTTTTTTTCAAGTAGTCTGTGTATTTTAAGTGAGTGTTGAGCTTGTAAATGATTAACAATTCACTCTTGGGAAAGGGATGGATTATAGTATTTGTCAGTTTGTGTGGCAGAAATACTTCTCCCATGGACAATTCCAGGCCACCAAAATGCCAGTGTGAACACAGGTCTGAGAAAGGTCAGCATATCAGTTGTTGTTTAGCCAGCTTGCTAAAAGTGAAATCGCATGGAGACTATTTTACTTGGAGTCATTTATTTAAAGAATTCTTGTATTTCACATTTCTACAACTCAGAATTATCAGGGCTTCTTTTTACATATTAAAAATTAAATGCTCTTCATCCTTCAGCATGTTGTAATATTATGCAAGTGCTAATCTTCATTCTTAATGTGCTGTTTGTTGATACCTAAAACAGATTACTTCAGATCCTCTTTCTACAACATGATCATACAAATATTTAATCCATAAAATTGCCCTCACTCTGAATCATATCTTCTGAAACATGAACTTTATTTTATTCCTTTAATTTTTCTAAAGTATATTTCAATGTATTATTTTTATTTTGCAAATAGGCTACTCAAAAATAGATTCTACATTATAACTTACATCCTCCTCAAGCACATAAAAATTAAAAATGTTTAAGATAATCTAATTTATTGCTTTTGTGTTGTTTATTTGGTTGTCGTTGTTAATGGCACAATATATCTGACACATAAAGAGGGAAAAGTTTATTTAGTTTAGAGTTTGTGGAGGTTTTAATCTACATTTAGCTGGATCTGTGGTAGAGTGACGTGGCAGAGGGGCAACCTTCCATAGTGGTAAAAGACAACAAAAGTAGCAAAAGCCAAACGGGAGGAGCAAGCCTCTTTTCCCTTCCTTACTTCCGTATATAGTATGCAGGGTAGCCACCTAAGGGGAAGGAATAGCACTCATATGGCCAATCCCACACTAGTCAATGAACCAATCACAAACTCTCAATTTAGCAACCTCCAAAAGATCCATCCCCCAAAACTGTGTGAGGCTTTGAGGGCCCATTTAGTCACAAACCAAAGCATTTCTCCCCTAGCCCCGCCCTCCTGATAATTCATGCACACCCCTTTGTACTAAAGGCATTTAGTCCATCTGTAAGCGTTTCCAGTGCTCTAACAGTTTTAGCATGGTGGAAAAGTCTAAGTCCCAGGACTCTGAGATTTAAGGCAAACTCTTAGCTGCAAGCCCCTGTACAAATGAAAAGAAAGTTAAACACTTCTAACATTTAATGGCACAAGATAAACATTTTTATTCCAAAAGTTACAAACAGGGGGATCAAAGCAAGACCAAAACCTATCCTGTCAAATACTGAGGTCTGTAGTTTTATGTGAAGCATCTGAAGCAATCCTTGGCGAATTCTGAGCTCTGAACAGTGTGAGTGACTCCACTGCTATGGCCCTGCGGTTGTTATACCTCCCACAATTTTTTTCTTGGGCTGGCTTTGCTCTCTGTTTGCAGGTTTTGTCAAACAGTCTGCAGCTTGGCTTTTTCCACAATTTTGGGTTCCTACTGTACCGTTGGCTTCACCCTCATAGCGTTGTTCTTCTTTTCTTATTTTGAGGTACTGGGGATCGAACTCAGGACCCTGCGCTTGCTAGACAAGCGCTTATTCCACTGAGCTATATCCCCAGCCCCCCACCCTCATAGCGTTGTACACTGCCCTCTCAGGGGCGCACTGCCTGGCCTCTGAGGCCTTTATGAAAAATCTGGGTGAAAGTCTCTTTAACCTCAGAACCTGAAACCAGTGCCACATGGATGATTTCAAGATCTGCTGCCAGCTGGAGCAGGAGCCAGCCTTCCCTCTCCCTTGGCTGTAGGGTAGAGTCCCTGGAATGCTCAACAGTCTAAATTCAATTCTGAGGAATAAATTTTCTATGCTGTTGCCATTCTGGAACCTGGTGCTCTGTTTTTTTTTTTTTCTCCTCTAAGCAAAATATTCTACTTTTTCCACTTTGAGGCTATGAAGAGTGGGGTTATGAGCCTCCTGTGATGCCCACAGGCCATCACTTCATTCTCCTATTCTTCAGCAATCAAGGTCTGCTCTGCTCTGTCTTTGCAGTCCACAGCTTTATCGGAGCTTTCCTTTTGGCCAAATGCACAGCATTTTAAATCATTTTGCTGGGCTCTTTGCTCTTGATTTTCAACAGATTTGGCTAAATGCCCTCAATAATAGCCATGTCACCGCCTCAACATTCTACTGCCTTGAAATTTTTTCCGCCGGATTCATTAGCCCACCACCCTTAGCATTAGCCTAAGGCAGTCTCTGGACATAAGCGAAATGCAGACAACCTTCTCAAGCTCTAACACTCTTCCTCTGGAATCTAAGAGCCAATATGGTTCTTCCAAGCAGAAACCTCCCAACCTTGGTCTTTGCTGGGTTTTGGTGTTCTAAGCTATGACCACAACCTCCCATATAAAACAGCCTAAGGCATTTCAACTCTACTCTTTTAGGTGACATCCCCCATCCTTTTAAAACTTTTTCCACAAGCCATTCCCAAAGGCTCTTGAACTACATGTTCAGGGAGTCACCATAACGGCTTCATTCTTGGTACCTAGTTCTGTGTTGGTTGTTTTTCTCTCTTTGCTGGGACAAAATACCCAACATGCAAAGTTAAAGAGGCAAAGTTTGATTTATTTCATGGGTTGTGGAGGTTTTAGTCTGTATTCAGCTCTCTCCAAGGCAGGGTGGGTGGCAGAGGGGCAACCATTCATGGAGACAGCAAAAGGAACAAGAGAAAAGGGGAAGAGCATGCCTTTTTATCCCTCCTTTATGTTCTGTGCAGGTTATGCATTCTTGGACAGGTGTAGCACTCATATGGCCAATCCCAGCAAAGATAATAAACCAGTCACAAATTCTAGATTTGGCTGTCACCAAGAAGTTCATTCCTCAAGACCACATAAGGCTAAAAGCCCCCAACAATAGCCATGCCACAGCCTCCATATTTGACTGCCTTGAAATTTTTTCTGCCCAATTCCTTAGTCCACCAATCTTAGTATTAGCCTTAAGCAGTCTCTGGACAATACAGATGCAAACCATAACACTTATCCCGAAGAAACTGGCAATGATCACCCCAATAAACTGCCTTTAAAGATCTGGTATGTACAAAGTCTGCAATACCATCTCATTCATCTAGGATGCTGATCATGACATTGATGTTTTCCAACTTACTGTCATACACAGGTTTGAATTAGCATGGTGTGAATTTAATAGACATTTTTACACCACAGAACACCCCTGAGTAAACACAGTATTCAAAATGTCATAAGGGGGTCTGTTAAAAAGCTATCATCACCTTTGAATTGGACATTTAATTTTTAATGATACAATTTAAATTTGCTATATTTTATTTTTAACTATGTGAAAAGGAAACTAGCGTCTAGGGGAGATATCCTATTTTCATAGACAATCGTACGTATTTATAGTATGTATTTAAAGGAACAAATTTTCTATGCTGTTGCCGTTCTGGAACTTGGTGCTCTGTTTCTTTTCTCAAAGCAAAATATTTTACTTTTGCCACTGTTAAATTAGGAATAACTTAAAATTTATTTCCTAAGCTTAGTATAAGATGATTGAAAATCTAGAATGTGTTTTCTCTACCCAAAGTCTTAAACAACTCACAACACTAACCAAAAAAGAAATAATTTGCTCTGTGTATCTGTTAAAAAGAAATTTGCTTGTGAACAACTCTATTCAAAACAAAAAATTTCCAGGAAGGAATTTTAGAAGGCCAGAAAGTTTCATAGGTGACTTCTATTACATAACTTAAGAAGAAATAATTTCAGTTGTATCTCCTCCTTCAGAGAGCAGAAATACACTTTTCCCAACTCCTTCAAAAGCAATCATACTTACACTGAAATTTGAAATAGGTATTAGAAAACAAAAGAAAATTACAGATAAATATCCCTCAGAAACACAAATTGAGTCAGATTGAACCAAATAGCAGCAAATAAGTCCAGCAATATACTAAATAAGGTTTTATTCACATAATGAAACTCTTGCTCCCCATTATAAAAGCAATAATATAAATGAAAAAAAAAATCAAGAGTGAAGGAAACCACCATATGACCATCTTAATAAATAAAGTAAAAACATTTGAAAAAGTTCAAGTCCATTTGTTCCGGCTTATGTCTAGATGTCTCCCCGAAGCCTCATGCTGTTTCCCTGAAAATATGATCTACCCAGAAAATAAATACCGGTCATTACCATGGTGATGTCCGGTGTCATACAGAAGATTACATCTCGCTGTTTGCTTGCTTCCTGGCTGTTCTGTAAAGGCAGGTAAGGCAAGGTTATTGGGACTGGCATTTTTGATGTTTCATTTTCAAGGCTGATCATTTCCTGATTTGGTCTTATTTTCATGGAAATACAGTAAGTGGAACTTTGAGAAAGTGACCAGACTATGGTTATGTGATGAGTTAGTTAATTGTTAATTAATGGTTAGGTAATGGTTTTGTGACACTATACCACTAAGCTACAGTAATAAAAGAAAGTATAATAGTGGAATAAAAGACACAATATGCCAGTGGGACAGAATGGAAAACCTACTCTGAGGAAGACATCTGCTTTCACATTCACACAGAAAAGATGGCCACTCTCTTGTTCATCACCTGGTGTAGAGTTTGTGAATGGAAGCAAAATGTTACCAAACATTTCTCTTTGTGAACCGAATTCTTCATGGACAGAAGTGTTAGTGAACTAAGGAACCACTACATATGCATTGCAGAAAGGATAGTCTTTTCAGTAAATGCTTTTGGAAAACCTGGGTACCTATATAAAGAAGAATGAAACTGAATCCCTCTTTCTTATCAATTACAAAGGCTATTGCTAAATTAAAGATTTAAATTTAAGAATTGAAGCTAGGAAATTGCTAGGAGAAAACAGGCACAGCCGTGGAAACTGGAACAGGCAAGTTTTTTTTTTTTTTAACAAGTCCTCAAAACACAGAACACAAAAGTAAGACTATACAAATGGAATTATATCAAAATAAATAGCTTCTGAACAGGAAATGGGTAATGATCAGAGTGGACAGAGGACTTGCAGAATGGAAGAACATTTTTTCAAACCATACTTCTGACAAGAAATGTCCAGAATAAGAAGCTCCAAATCATCAATAGCATACCAACATCAACAAACCCTACAAATAAAATAACAACAAAATCCAAACAGCCCAGTTATGAAACATGCAATAGAATAAAACAGACATTTCTCAGAAGGTACATGTAAAGTAGTTTATGAAAAAAAATGTTTAAGTTCATCAGGGAGAAGCAAGCAAAGCCACAAAGAAATTTTATTCCACTATAGTAAAATGACTATTATTAAAAAGTGAAAAACAACAAGTGCTGGCAAAGAGACAGAGAACACAGAGCCCATGCACACTGTTGATGGGGCTGTGTTATGGTTGATACATTGTGTCAACTTGGGGAGTCTGGAGGTTTAGCTAAGTAACTCATCAGTTGTAAATCTTGGGGTAAACAGGATATGCCCTTACCCTTGTGGGATGTTTATGTTAATTTGGGAAGCTTTAAAGGTTAACTGTGTGATTCAGGAGGAAGCCAGGGTGCTTTGTAAACATCCTGAGCCTGTGGAAGAGGAGGGCATGGAGGTTATGTGAGAGGTATACGCCCCCTGGGCGGGGTAGACTGTTTACAATGTAGGGGAGAAAAGGAGGCTGCTTGCAGCCATTCCTCCCTTTTGCTTGTGGTTTTTGCTGTGCTCTGCTGCGGTGAACAGTTTGCCCTCTGCCATGTGCCATTCTGCCTCAGAACCAGCCAAGTAAGGACTGAAACCTGCACAAACTGTAAGCTAAATAAACCTTTCCTTTCTTCATTTTTGGTGTTGGGTATTTTGTCTCAGCAATGAGAGTAAAGTATCCAAGACAGGCTATAAACTAGTGCATTCACAGAAAACATTATGGATGTTCTTTTAAAATTGGAAAGACAACTACGATACGATGCAGCAAGCCCACTTCCAGGTATATGTCTAAAGGAGATGAGTCATATGCTTAAGAAAAATCTGCATTTGGATGTTATTGCAGCAGCCAATAACATGGAAAGGCCGTAAGTGGACAACTTCTGGCAAATGAACAAAGAAAAGTTGGCCCTTATACACACAAGAATACTATTCAGCCGTAACAAGGGGTGAAATTATGTCTCTTTTGACAACGTGAATGCAACTGGGACTCATTCTGTTACGTGAAAGAAGCCAGGCACAGGATGACATGTGCGGCATGATCACACTCAGATGTAGACCATAAAATAAGAAATGATCCCATAGATATTGACAGTATCCACTTTCCAACTTAGGGGTATCGGATGCTGGGAGAATGAGAGATCAAAATAGATGAGGAAATCACTGCTCGGTGTGACCACTATTACAGTTAGAAAGGAGTAAGATCTGTCGTGCTCTTGCACAGTAGGGTGATTATACATTTTATTAATGTACAGTACACTTCAATATGTTACAAAAATTAAATGTCATTGCTAAAAGAAATGATAGAAGTTTCAAAGGATAAATATATTGAACTTAATTGAAATATTACACAACACATTCATACTTTCTCATTTCTAAGTACAGTTTTTATGTTTTTATTTGTCATTTAAAATGAGTAAAAGGCAGTGAAGGAATAAATATTAGCTTTGTTCTTCCTTCCTCATACAATTGATTCCTATCTTCGCAAATTGATTATGAAGAAACCGATGAAGAAAAACATCTATCTTACACATACTTAAAAAACTAGAAAACCACAGCAGACCTCAGACTTTTCCTAAAATGACAGAAGACAGGAAAGCAACTGTTCAAAGAACTTGTCATACAGTGATGTCCACCTTAAAGAAGGTATTACTGCTCAAATTTCAGGGAAAAAAATCAAGTTAATTTTAAATATGCCAAATTACCTTAAGAAAGAATGAGAGAACAACACAATATGGAAAGGATATCTTGGTATGATTTTGGCCATGAGTTTACATTAGAAAATATTTACTTATAACTAAATCTGGATAAGAGTGTCATTTATATAGAATTACCATAGTTGTAAGCATAAAGGTCATTTTTGCATAATGACTGCACTTAAGCTTTAGAATCACACTCTTGTCATTTAGGCATGGCTCCTGTGTGGATTTGCTGAATCGCTTCCATTTCTGAACTGGGAAATCAGCTTATCAGCGAGGGGTCATGTTGATGAGGACAAGCATATTTATGTACTTCTCCTGCTACGTAATCCATTATTGTGTACCATCCGTAATGTATTTACCCGAAGAGACGCAAGATTTTCATTCTCATTATTGACCCTCCTGACAGTATTTCTAACTGATTTTTCTCCTCTGCACTCCTTTTCCCTCACATCCCACAGGCACCTGGCCTTCAGGAGTCCTCCATAGCACCAGATCCCATCATCTATGTAATTACATATATCCTATATTAAACTCTAGATTCAAATTCCTAGAAGAAAATGCATAAAATCTTATAAATATAGATTCACAGAGATTTTAAAATTTATCATCTAGAGAAAAGTAAAATAAACTTAAATTTTTGACATAGTTATACAATGCATTTTTTGCACTTGTAATCAGCTTAAGTGAAAATTCTTTTTTCACCACGTGAAGCAATAGTTCTGTTTCTCCACCATAACGTTTTCCACCCATTAATTCTTCCCTATTATACATCTACATCATTTCTCAAATGTACAATTTATTTCTGACCCCAAGGTTTTGTTTATGATGCTACCCTTGTGTAGCCTCGATCTCATTTCTCTACTAAGCATCAAATTTCTCAAGAATTATCTTGTTTTTGTTAGATTTTTTTATCTTAAACATCGGAAAAAGCCTAACAGAACAAGAATGAAGACAAAATCAAAACAACACAAAAACAACAAAAATAATACATGACCTCAAAGTAAAATCATAGTAATTAACAATGGTTGCTACATTACGTATTCCTATCTTGAATGAAGTTGCTCAGTCCACCAGATGTAAGAACATAAGATTGATCAAAAAAATCAAAACCAGTAACAATTAATGAAAAAAAATTGAAAACCATGCAGAGCTTCACCATACAAGATGGTAGAAGTTCAACAGTGGTTCTTCTACGGCATATTGTTTTCAGAAGGAAGAGAAAAAATATGTATATGCATACACAGGAAAGCTAGGATAATTATACTACTAATATCTATTGGTTTATTGAAAGAACTATTAAAGTGTAATTGATCAGTCTTACATGCCTACATCTGGTTACATGTGCAGCCATTCTGAAGATAGCATTATGTAATATAACAACCATTGTTAATATCCTGTCACCTCATTTTGAATTTCTGTATCATATTTGTTGTTCTTTATGCTGTTTTAAGTATTTGTTTTTGTTATTTTGGTTTTTTTCTTTTCTCTTTAAAATGAAAAACAAAATTTATATGTATCTACAAGGACAGCTGGGAGACGTATATGGTTCATGTCTGTAATTTTTTGAAAGGAGCAGTCAATGCTTAAAATTTTCTTTGTTTGGACCAGTTTTGCACACTTGAATCTGTTAATCAGAGTGACCTATTTGTTAGATTTTTGTACAATAAATATTTTTCCACCCATTTTATTCTTCGCACTTGGACTCAAATATCTGATCACCCAAGTTCTTCTAACCCCCTTAATCAATACTTACAGTAGGGTGTTGGAACGTAGTCGACAAGGGGTTCAACTTCTATGAAAAGACATATGCAGAAAAGCAGACCCAAGTACAAGCATTAAACAAATAACACTGATCCTGTCAATAATAAGTAAAATTTACCTATGTGCTGAATTCTCTTCAACAGATTCTGATTCCCATGATATTTTATATCTCTGGTCCATGGAAAGCTTTTGTCTATTTCTATGGAAACTGGAATCACAGGATGAAAATTAATTTGTTTTGCTTGCTATTCAATGGGGTACTGTCTGAGGATACTTGTCAAATTATCAGCTATATTGAGATGAGTTTCTTATTTAGTCCTGGTGCTATTTATTTCTCCTTCTTCCTAATCTATAGTGGATACAAATTTTAAGAAACCTTTAGAATCATGTAGCTTCTTAACTAGAGAAGAACATCATATATTATGTAAGAAATTTAGTTTGGATAGAAGGACTTTAAGAGGCTACAAATTGCCAGACAGAAATGACATAGTCCTGTGAGAAATTATAGCCATGTGAGGACAGTGGCATTCCAATTCCCTTACCTCCTCCTCTGCTCATTCCTTTCACAGATATTTTTTTCCCCGACTTCGTACAAAGAAGAACAAGATTTAACCACAGGTTATACTAAAGAAAAATCAGAAGACCTATTGCTGTGAGAGCAAGTTTCCAACAGAGCTGTGTGACGTGACAGAAGTGCGTCGTGGTTTTGGAAACTCAAGGAACGTTCTCATCCCCAGAGTAGTCAGATGCTTAATATCTTCGTTTGATGCTGTAATTAAAAAAAAAAAAAAATTCTATTTGAGGATAAGTTCTGCTCCCACCAGCAAAACAAGAAAATTTGTTCTTCTTAAAAAAACACATTAACTCAAACTAAACTAATGAATATTTTTACTAACTGATTATATGCTTTGAGTTAGGTCTCATTCCATTGTTTGGTCTCCACTTTTCTGTTTGAAAGAGATACGTGTTGAAATAAACATCATTTTTATCCACCTTCAGTATTAGTTGCTTAACGTGTAGGGTAGGTAAATTGCCTTCACAGTATATATAATGTACATGTTATATAAAGCTATATATTCCTTTTTATAAAAGCTAGAGATACGTATTGTAGTAAGTAATAACTCACTTTGGTAGTTTTATGACATCTTATTTTCAAATTCTTTTGAGTTTCAAACATAATCCTAGTTATATTTTGTGTTGACCACCACAAGACTGCTGTACACCAAGAAAAGGGAGTTTGTCAGTCATGCCTGCATCATGCATGAACTCTTGCTTTGTAAGTGGTAAATTCAAGCAATTAGCTAGAACTAGAACCTATAAGTATTTAACTTTCTGCCTTTCTCTAAATCAACCAGCAAATTCCATTATGTACCCCACAACACACTGTAGATCATCTTATTTCTGGTTCTGGTTTAGAAGTCAAGATTAAAAAAAAAAACAAAACAGCATTAGGTACTTCTCAAGATGATACTTAGCCAGAAATATAGGTACTTATTTGAAAACTTGGCCTAGAAACAGATCCTACTTGGAAACTGGCTCTAGTCCCCAGTTGCCAAAAGGGCCTCCTAGCAGGAGTGTGACCCCAGCAAGAGAGATTCTGACTATGTGTGAATGAAATCGCGAGGGATTCGTGAGAGACAGCTGTGTGATTTTAGAGCCAAACTTCCAAGCAAAATTAGAATTAATGGGATGGTTAGCTTAGCTGAAAAAATTGAAAATGAAACATTTATCAGGCCATATTTTCTTCTGGTAGTGTGAGGAAGTGAGTAAAGCACACCTGCTTCGAGGTAAACACTAGGGCTCTAGTGGCAACGTGGACTCCGCCTTTATTCTGCTCTAGAAAGCAAAGAGAGGAGACAGAATGCCCCTCAATCCTTTTTCCTTTATTTCTCTTTATATCCTGCCATCTAGCTTTCCTTCCATATATTCTTTACTTTTTAAAAAAACGAACATTGAGCAGCTATGTCATATCAGAGGAATTCCCTATTACAAGAATGTCATGAACTGTGGGGTCCGTGGGAAAGTCCTGAACATATATGTAGCTTTGACAGAACCAGAGCTATTCATGGCTCTATGGGGGACAATCCAAGAGCTTAGTACTCAGATACACTCTGTGGAATTGTTCCATTTTATCTCAAAATTTTCCTATTTTAGTTAAGCAAGTATAGATGCATATTGTAGTACCTACTATCCAACTTCTGCCTATTACTACCACCCCTTTCTTCCCCGCCTCTAACAATGACTATTTAACAGCACAGGGAGGGGTATAACTTACAATTACCTACTGTATATTTTTAAAATAATTAGAAGAAAGGAATCACAAGGCTCCAAACACAAATGATAGGAAGATGTAAAGTTAACTATCCTGATTTCATCAGTACATATTCTGTACCTGTATTGAAATATCACAATGTACTTCATAAATATGTACTATTAATATGGAGTAACTGAAATTTTTAAGTGTTTAAACAATTTAAAATATCAGCTACAGATTTGATCAGTGCATATTACATACATGTATCAGTTTATCACACCACACCTCAAAGGGGACAAATAGATTATTAATTTTTTAAAAAAGTAAAATAAAAGAGCATATAGTGTGAATCTGTATTACTTCCAATTAAACATATTTAAATGATTTATAAATCTTATATTAGGGCTGGGGATATATCTCAGTGGAATAAGCGCCTGCCTAACAAGCGCCAGGTCCTGAGTTCGATCCCCAGTACTGCCAAAAAAGAAAAAAAAAATCTTATATTAATCTTGGAAGGGTTATATTTTCTACCTAATTTTATAGTTGGTAAAATTGATGACAGAAATGACTCACATTTATACCTCTTTATGGGTCGGTAGTACTCCATTGCATAAAAACCACATTTTTTTTTTTTTATCCATTCCTCAGTGGATGGGCACAGGGGAGCTTCCAGGACTTAGCTATTATAAACTGTGCTGCTGAAAACATGGGAAATGGATCACCCTGAGAAGATACTCTTAAGTAAAATAAACCAGACACACATCTGTAAATAATTGCATCTCTTCTCTGCTGTGAGATACTGAATGTGTAGATAAAGACAAAATGTATGAAAGCTATCTCAGGTAGGAAACATTTGTTTAAAAGAAAGAGCAACTAGTGACGGTGAGGGGAATAGACAGAGGGCGAAGAAAAAGAGGGTCCATAATCTCAGTGAAGTAAACTGGACACATGTGATTAGATATCACATGGTTTCTCTGGTGGGAGAAGCTGAAAGGTTAAAGAAGGACCAAAATGTACAAGAGGTACTGGGAAAGAGGAGGAAAATATTCAAATGAGAAGGGGAACAAGGGATGGGGGAAGGAGAAAGGAAGAAAGGGAAAGGAAAAAAGAATAGAAGGAAAAACATGGAAATTATCTTTTGCAAATAAGGAAGGGAAGAGGGTAGAAAGGAAGAGAGGATTATGGAAAATTGAAGCATCAAGATATGGCATGTGCAGGGTCGAACTTCCTCTGATGAATGTGATCATTGTATTGAAAATATATAATAAAATTAATCAAAATTTTTTAACAATTGAGGATTAAAGAAATAGAAAATTAGTAATCATTTAGAAGGCTACATTATGTGGATATTTTATAGACATTTATTATATGTGCAGATTTTATTCATGGAATATAATTCTCCCTATCCTATAAGTTGTGTCTTTGTATCTATTTTAGTAGTTCATATATGTCTATGTATATGTGTTTATTGTGTGTGTTTCTTTTGATTGTAGTGTGTGTGTGTGTGTGTGTGTGTGTGTGTGTGTAAAAGTGAGAAAGAAAAATGAAGAAAGCAGGGACAGTGGGATATTTGGAGTGGAAGAAATAAAGATAATGTGGAATAATGCAAGTCCTGTGTCTGACTTCCAAAAACAACATCACAAACCAAAGGTGATTGTGGTGGACTTCTTTTCTAAACCACTTGATCTTCACGTGGCTTATTTTCACTCATCTTTCAAGTATGAGATGTAGATGATTGATAGGTGGACTCACTGTTCTCTGTCTCTCCTGAAAATCAAGATAGCCCTCAACAAGATGGTGGTGGCAGCTCCTCCACATTATCCTGAAACAACCACCAGACTATCATCTTTCTGTCATGCAGGAGTCGTTTAAGGCAGGAAGACAGAAAATTACTACCGTACAGAGAAACCCTACATTTAAAGTAGAAGTGACTGATTAACCATTGCTTTTGTTCTAATATCAATCTGTTCGGTGCTAACATCTTGGACTGATAATTTCTTAAGATTTCCAAACCAGACAATTTTATGCACACCAAATTCACTTTAAAATTCAGAAATGTTATAACCTTCCTAAAGCAGCCTTTTCCCACTTACACCTTGCTCTAATCATTGGAAAAGTAGCCAGAAGCAAGTGATGTAGCTACACAGTTCCTAGGCACTAGCATGCCCTATAAGGAGAATGAAGAATGGATAGGGTATTGAGATAGGAGATTAGAGCGAAGTAAAACTGTCTGGCATAGTAGGTGTGACTTTAATTACAAAATCCCAGGACACATGTGCAGAGCAGTTCCCACAGCCCAGCATGTGGACTTCTCATTAGAACTTGCAGGTTTTCCAGAGGATGGCTTAGACCTGATGTCAGCCTGAGGAGTGGATGATTCAAAAAGACAGTTGCCATTGACCTTTTGCCACTGTTTGCTCTTGCAAGGAGCATACACCATGAGACTGTAGGGTATGGTTCTTTATTTTTTTCTCTGTGTGTGTTTTTGAGACAGTCTCGCTGTGCAGTTTAGGCTGGCCATGAACTCATGCTGTAGCTGGGGCTGGTCTCCAACTCAATGATCCTCCTGCCTCAGGCTTCCAAGTGCTGGGATTACAGGCATGCAGCACCATGCCCAGGTCACACTCCTTTTCTACATTTACTTGACTACTAAACTAGCTCTTTAAAGCCTGCTTCTTTTCTTATCTTTAAAAAAACTGCTAACACTTTCATTTGTCTTCATCAATTTTTGCTCAGGACAGAGAGGATCTAGAAAGCATCTTGAGATATAGACTCCAGCGCCCTGAATTCCAGTAACATGTTTGGCTTAGCCAGCCAGAAGCAGCAGGGAAGGCCCTTTGGGCCCATTTTTCTCGTTGTTTCTCTAATAGATTGTTAAGGTACCAGATGAGTGGCCTACATTTTAGTCTCAGTAATACTTTGCTCAGCTATCTCACTCTTTGGAGCAAATATGGCTGTTAGTACCTTGGCTTCCTGCCTAAGCAGCAACCCACTTGTATATACTCCTTTTTCTGCTCACACTTTCATCTGCACTTTTCCCCTAGATTGTGCTTTCTTGCTTAAGTCATTATTACATCCTACTCGGCTCCATTTTGGTTTACCACATGAGTCAGCCATGGAGGTTCCACCATATTTGATTTCACGTGACCTCATGCTCACCAGAAAAAGCTCGCCCTCGTAGATAGGAGCTGAACCTCTAATTTTAGAGAACACATAGTCTTCCTCCATCTTTTGCCTTGAATTATATAATTCCCTTCCTTCCTTCACTCAACAAAATGCAGGTAGCTTAGAAACATACGTCTGACAGCCTGAGTAGAAAAAATGGACATCCAGTAAAGCTTACCACCAGTGACTGTGACTCAAAGGAGAGCCCTCCTTGTTCTTAAAATCATAAAGATTTTTCTTTTATTTTGAAAAAGTTCTCTCTACTAACTTAAAGTATCAAAGTGTTTACAATCAGAGTAAATGCAAGAGATACGGTTTCTCAAGTGACGTCCAACCTGTGTAAGTCAGTTCAAGGTGGCTAAGGGAGTCCCAGAGACTCCACCCTGATCTCATGGGAGTTTTGGAGGACTAAGTAAAGACATACAGGTGATTAACCCCTTCTCCCAAATGTTGAACCATGAGTTTCTAGTTGTCTTAGAGAGCCCAACTCCCTTGCTAGGAAGAGATTAACTAGGAAAACTGGGGGCAATTCTCAAATTTCAGCAAAGACCAAAATGGATTTTACCTGTCGACACTACACTATATCTCCCTGACCTAATTAGGGCACGGTAAAGCTGGCTCAGGTAGTAGGTATAAACTGCTAATTACAAGGTCCAGCACCTCAAATATAGAGAGCCCTTTCTGGTCCTCCTTATAGTCCAGGAAGTTTATGTTTGAAATTCAGTGGAAAAGTTATTGGTGTTCTAGTGAGTTAATTTCAATCTACCACTTCTAGTGCAACTGACAGCATAAAAAAATGACATAATAATATCCTCCATGGTGGGGAATCAAGGGAATCCTAAGTCTAGCTGTGTTGATGGCTATCCAGAACAAAGGCCTTGAGGGGCTGGGGATATAGCTCAGTGGAATAAGCCCCTGCCTAGCAAGCGCAGGGTCCTGAGTTCGATCCCCAGTACAAAAACAAAAAAGAACAAAAAAAAACAAAGGCCTTGACCCGGGACCAAATGTGGATTTTAATTATTTGTGAAGAGGCTTGAGGAGGAGTGACTGTGAGAATGGCAGCAAGTAGGTGAGGGCTGCGAACTGGGCCGGGCAGGAGGCCTGAGATCACCTCTGCAATGCACAGAGAAAATGATATGCAGAAAGAGTCATCTGCATAACACAACTGAGATATTATCCAGTGTTTTGGGGTTGGTGCTTCAACGCTGATGTGCAATCTTTTCAGGCCCGGGAAGTCATAGCCTCAGTCTTGAGTCTTGATCCCAGCTGATAGCATGGAACTTCATCCAACCTTGTCAAGGGTCACACAAGGGAACAACGCAGGGCACAGGGAAACACTGCCTGCTGTCTTTAAAGGCTGCCACCAGCACCTTGGCTGGACCAGTATGCATTGTTAAAGCCAACTGCAGGCATAAGGAAAAGTCCTAGCCCGCTCTGTACATATCAGTACATGGAAATAGGGTCTGCTTCAGCCAAAATGGAAACAATTGCTCCTCCTTCAAGGAGGGTTGCCCAGGTGCTTCTCCTAACTCAGAAGCTAGTAACAGTGTCATGTCGCACATGGAGATGTTTTGCCTAGATTAATAAAAATAGCTAACATGTATTGAGAACTCTGTGTAGGGGAGGCATTGAAACATTTGTGGAAAAAGACAGCTAAAATTGAACACAAAATCTTTTGAGGTGGGAAAGCAATGCAAAGCTGTAAGAAACAAGAAATGCTGTGCTTTGGCTTTAATTATACAGAGGAAGGGAAGGATAATCTGAGGAATTAAGCGAAGGAGAGAGATACACTGGAAACAACCTGGAGGATACACACCTGGAATAAGTTAAGTGGTAGATTAACATAATAATAATGGCTAGTAATCAAAGTGGTAGATTAAAACAATATTAAAATGATATTGTTTGCATTTTTGTCTGCAGTTCCAAAATTTTATGCATGGCCATGTCACTTTCTAATGAAAAAAGTTACCTGAATAACATAAGGCTTGATGACCTGCCCATCTGAGCATTAATCCTAATTCTTTCAATAGATTCTGCATGATATTTAACCTTTCTGATGTATCAATTATGTAAAAGTGGTGTAAGAATCCAATAGAATGAATATGGAGGAAATAAGAGATGGTGAAATCTACTTCTCTTAGTATCACAAAACATGTACACACACACACATGCACATTCACATACACCCACACACTGATGTTCATGAGCACACCCAAACCACCAAAACACCCCCACTAGACACCCTAGTCTTCCAAAGTCAATGAATGTAGCTACTTATTGATAATTTATATACTATGCTATCCAGTTTGCATTTTCTATTTAGGCTTTTGTTTTGCTGTTAAAGCCAGAGAATTTGTCCCAAATCTCTTGGATTACACAAGTTCAAGAAATGTCTGTGAATGCTGGCACTTTTTCCATTATTAAAACAGATATCTCTAATTATGTCAGGCTTCATAATGGCAGTACATTGAATGTCCATAAACTCCTTTTGATACCACACTCTATATCTTTCTGTGCACAGGTATAGGACAGAGATTTAATGAAAAAAAATCCTTGGGTAGAGAGTGGCCATAAGTAGTAAAAATAGTGATCATGTATTGAGCACTTACTATGTGCAAGAACTTAAGCTAATTGAAATTTGGATATGTGAACACTTACTCTATTCCAAGTTCTTATCATTTTCTTTCTGGAGCTGGAAGGGAAATGCCTGATATATCTTAACAAAGTTTCAAATATAATTATATTTGATTCTTATAAAGATGAAAGGAAGTATATGATGCTATACTTACTGTACTTATTTTATAGGTGAGACTCTGAGGTGTGAAACTGCAGCCAGTTACTACTAGGCTGCAATCCTAAAAACAGTGTTGTCAACCACTTACTCCCCAGCCTCCTGGACAACGCTGGAGAGAGGATAGTAATGTAAGGGCCTTGGCTTCCTCACCTTCTGGTTTAGAGGCACTGGAGTTGCACCATATATCTACATATCTCATTTTATAAAATGGAGAAATATTTACCTATACCACACACTTAGCACAGAGTCGGTATTTATCAGGATCCTCACCACAGCCTAACCTAACACTCGTGCAGTTTACCCTCCCTAGAGCCTGCTGTGGTGTGTTGTCATCACTGTCCTCTCATAAATGCAACAATTGACATCTGAGATCTTAAATAGTGTGGTGTCACATAACCAGGCAGTGGAAGAGCCTGAATTAAAAACTCTCTAGTTTGATCCCCAAACACACCCTCTACTTTGCACCTGCTCCTTCATTTTTAGCCTTTGTATCATTGTAGACCTGACAATTTTAAGTAAAAATAAATAAAGCCTAATTACTAAATTGATATTCTGTAAGAAAACCATTGTTAATTAATATTAATGCAATTTTTGTGATCACAGAGTGCAAATGTAAGGGTATATTTGAGTGAAGGTGCACTTTAGAATTCAGAATTAATTATACCAAGCAATGTTCTGTGCATAGGCTAAATCTACGTTGGTTGTCTGAGGTCCACTCAGGGCTACTTTGTATCTTTTTTTCATATTTATTTTCCTGACTCAGCGTAATTCCTTGGTCACTGTTACATAATCCATAATTTTGATTTTAGAAGTATAGCAACTGTGTATCAGTTATGACAATGCAATACTTTGTGTATTAGCTGATGAGTAATTTATTTTTCTCAAAATAAAACCATTGTGAAAATAATTAAGATGCAACATGTACTTGTACCAGCTACCCCTAATGAATTCATTATGTACCATGAATATGTATTAATGAAAAAATGAAAGGAGAAATCTGTTCAGTATAGTCATTATAAGCAATGAAAAAAGAAAGAAAAACAGAATGGAACAGAGACACAAAATGAATTCAAATCTCTCTTCTGGGCCTATTCAACATAAATGTTAATGGTCACCCCTAGGTATTTTCCTTACCTACATGCATGTGGAGGTGGAATAATAGTGCGATAATTTACAAGTACAGCTAAGGCCCAATCCAGGGATCAGTGTGGACATCGGTAGAGCTAGGTTCCATTTTCAGGAATTATTAACATACTACGAATTGCAAACCAACCAATGAGTGTTTTGGGATATGGACTCCCTAATTTGCTACTAACTGCAAGCCAACCGATAAATATTTTGGGGCATAGACTCCCTGATTTACTAAAGTCTTGTTCTTTGCCAGAAATTGTAACTCCATTATGTCATCTAGAGTGAGAGATGGGACTGAATTATTAGGGTTTATGTGATATCAGGTCTTGCTTGTGTAATATCTGACTTCTAGTTTTAAAGTTCTGTGCATAAGTGGTTCCATGTGAATTCATTTGTGGCCAAGTAATCTATTCATGATATATCTTTTTCCTTACAATGTGCTCATTCCCCATGTGAGGATGGAGTTTAAAGGATGATTCAAGGAGAACAAAGCAAGGAAAATTGCAACATAATTTTGCATTACCCTGTCATTTCCTACATCTGAGCCTGGGTATATATTATCTAAAAATCTAAAGGTAAAGGATAATTATCTAGGATAGAGATTTTAAAATTTTTCTTTAAAGGGCTAGATAAAAAAAAAATAAAGTATACTCCATAGGCCTTTAGGTTGGATTTTAAAATGTAAACAATCAAAAAGTTTTTTTTAAAATCATTGTTAACTCTCAGGTTTTACAACGAGTAGAGGTCACATTTAGCTGATAAGTCATAATTTGACAATTTTTTATCTAAAGAGTAAGATTTCTTTCGGAATTTTGCAAAAAACATTTAGAGTAAAGCTAAAAAACATATATGGGGGGTTAAATAGCAGTTTAAAGAGTCATTTTTTAAAACTTTTGTAACAAATATTCTGAAATCAGCTTATAAAAATAATTTTGAATACATGATCACTTCAAAATAGATCATTTTTTGTCCATTCACTCGTTTGAATAAAGTTGCTTAGCCCTCGCCCCCACTGGTTTCGGTTGCTCCTTCTGGCTGGGACCGGAAAAGATGAATGTGCCGCCATGTATTCCCAAGAGAAGCCAGCAATGTAAGTGTCTGAATCTGATGACTGAGAGCCTCTTGATTGGCAGGGCAAGTTTCAGAGCGCAGACTCTTCACAGTCCACATCACAGGCATTCTTTCCTGATGTAACTTACTTCTTAACTTTCAAGTTTTGTTATTGGAAGTTTCATGAGTATATTATTTAAGCATCTTGGGATTTTTAAAAACAAGCTCCTGATAATCTATCACCTGGAGAAAAGGGGAAAAAAGAACATTGAGAGTGTGCTGTGAAAACTCCAAGGGCAGATAAAGATTTGCCTTTTATTTTTCCTATTCCACAAATAAAATCACTGCCTTTAGGACACAACAGTTTTGTTGTTGAATACCTTTTGGGAAAGGGTAAGTGATTTGAAAGTCCTATGAATAAAAATAACCCTGAAGCTTCAGTTAATTATTCTATTTTCCCCTATGAGATGCAGAATTAATGGGTTAAGATTAGTGTTGATAAATATATAGAAGCTGTTGCTCCAGATCGGACACTGAGTTGATGAATTCTTTCTCTTGAATAAATTTGAGTTAACCTCAGACCTTCAAGTGGAACACACGCAGCACATTATATCTGACAATAATACATATTCCTCTTCTGCTGCTCATATATACTTGTTCTCTTCTTTAAACATTATTGCTTTTTATTCTACTCTTATAATTCACTTTCAGAAAGAGAATCGTTCTCGGAAGCCCAGCACCTCACTCAGCCATCCCGCGTGGAGTTAGGCCCGCCCCTCCTACAAGTTGCTGAGATTCCCTGCCCCGGCTCAGTCAGGGTGCTCTCGGCTTCCTGCTGGGTGCTGGGACACAGAGACAGGAACAACCTGAGCAATGTACCCTAATGAGCAAGGAGTTCGACAGTGGAAAGGTTACAAGTAACTTGGCTTTGCTCATTTTTCAGAGAATTTTTTCCTATTTAGTCTAAAATAATAAAATAAATCATATTCAACAATTGTAAAGCTGCAAACCTAGAATCATAGGAATGGCCAGTAACGTTAAGGTACCAAGGAATTTACCTTTTGTCTAGTCTCTGATGATTATACAACCGCTTCCCAGTAGAGGGTCTCTGTTCTATGTTGTAAGATATTGGGAGAAAGGAGTACGTGTGTATCTATCCTCTTACAAAACCTGCAAGATGTCTGTCTAGTACGTTCTGAGTTCCACGGCTCAGCATGAGGTACAGTGTAAATGTCTCTTTCAGTATCTCTTATTCTCTTTCTGCACACACATGCATGCTCTTGCATGCACACACACAAACACGCACACACACACACACACACACACACACTCCTGAAAGAATAGTTATTCTTTGACCATTAGAATAACTTATTCCTCATTCATTCCTCAATTCTCTTATTTTGTTTAGACAAATGAATTTATTCAATGCCTTCTATAGTTTAAGGAAGCTATAGGAAGAGGAAGATGCACCTCTGATGGACTACAGAGATGGAATTTTCCTCATGTGAAAGGTAATTTATTTCTATTATTTTTTGGCTGGCTACTACAAGGCCATGTTCTTGGTTTCCCTTCTCTGCTTTTCTTCTCTTTGTACTTTTCCTATCCGGAGTAGGGCTTCAGTGCATACACATTGTATATGCCTGTCATTCAGTAAATTTTTTAAGCATAATGTTTTTATCTATGGGTGCTCTGTGGAAAATGCACATACAATTTTGGAAGAAGAATTGCAGGAGAAAGTTAAGAGTAATCTACAGCTGTCTCACATGAAAAAAAACATTCTATTCAAAATGTTTATTTGAAAATAAACAATTAAACTCCTTTATGAACTCTCCTACTACCATCTCTAGTCTGGAGAACTAATATGGACATAATGTGACATGCTCTTGGACTCTGAACAAAATGCCCTCCACGTGAATTAAAATGGGAAAGTTGTGTAAAAGTAAGTCATATAAAAATGTAATATTTTTTAGTACTTAATTGTTAGAGGTGAGAACCAAAAACAGCCAGGGAGTGTGTTTTGAAGACCATCCTGGAATTTCACTGGATTTTAACCAGTAACAACTGGTCACTGTACAAAAGACAGTAGAACATGGTACAAGCCTAGAAACAAGGGGACAAATGAGTGTCACAAAACAAAAATATTAGAATTTCTTGAACCTTTCAGTCCCTGAGGTCTTGTTCTTTGATGTGTATCTAAATCATTTTTTGTTTTGTTTTGTTTTGTTTTGTTTTTCCTCTACAGCTAAATCATTCTTTCGTTACAGGCCAGAAAACCAAGCCTGAGAAGAATTCATCAGGGAGCCACAACACGGAGCAGCTTAGGGATGACTTTTTCCCATAGTTTTCAAAAAGGAAACTATCTTAAATTTTATATCTGGAGAAAAAAAATCTGCCAAGCACCATCAAATTGATTTCCTTAAGAGACATTTAGTGAGATTCATTAATTTAAAGAGATTAAAAACATTCTGTGTTAAAGGACATTTTTGACAGAAAGAAATAGGTTATAATAAAAGCTGGAAATCAGTAGTCTTCTTAGCAAAATGATGTAGAACTCTTAGCAAAGTCTTCATTCAAAGAGAAATTCAGCATCTGATTCAATTAATAGAAGTCTTGAAATGAAGCAGAAAATAACGTTTGCAATATTTCAAAGTACTAAATATACTACTGACAGAAGCATAAAAAGTTCATTGTTTTCTTAGGAACAGCTCTAAAACAAAAGGATGAAAATGGAGGGTTAAAGCCACACACATTAAATTTTATGATTGGCATCTAGATGTCCCCCCAAAGCTGCATGTAGCCATAGGGTTTTTTTTTTTTTTCAGAGGTGTCTAAATCTACAATGTGTGAGTGTGTGACCAGCTCACTGATTGCTTTGGCATCTCCCTAATCTCAGTAGCCTAAAATCAGGATGAAAGGGGAAGTATTTTTATTATAAACAGAAAAAAATACAAAACTACAAAATAAGATGATAGAAAATTACCAGTTTATTAAATTACATATTGTTATCTTCAAAGTGGTTGCTCAGATTATAAGATACAGGCATACAAAAGTTGATCAAATAATAAAAGCACTGACTGTTGCTTCCAATGATCTGACAGAAATTAGTAACACAATTATCTTAGCGGCCTTGTGTGTGTATGAATTTTCCCTGTCTTCTTTTCTCCTTCCACCATCCCAGTTGTTCTTTCCTTTTGAGCAGTTTCTTTCCCTTTCACAATATCTCTTCTACCTTTTGGATCTTATTTCCTGTTTTAGTTTCTTGCACAAGGGTGACAATGTGATTTTGTGTGTGTGTCTTTTTGAGACAGTCTCACTATGCAGTTCATGCTGGCCTTGTGCTCACTTTGTAGCCCAATCTGGCCTCAAACCCACAATGATCCTCCTGCCTCAGCCTCCCAAGTTCTGGGATTACAGGTGTGCACCACCTGTAACATACCTAACATTAAATGATATTTACATATGTGAGTCTGATTTAGTTCACTTATGATTGTGGTCTCTAGTTGTATCCATTTACCTATAAAAGCCTTGAGTTTATCTCTTTTTATAGTTGAGTCATAGTCCATTACATAAAAATACCACTTGTTTCTTACCCATTCCTAAATTGATGGGCATTTGGATTGTTTCCAAGATTTAGCTAATATAAATTGTGCTGCTATAACCATGGGTGCACATATGTCACTCTGGTATGATGTTTTAAATTCTAAAAGTATACAGAAAGGGAGTGGCTGGGTCAAATGGGATCGTTCACCCTAGTTTTTTTAAAGGAAACTCCACACAGCAATTTTGCCAATCTGCATCTCACCAACTGTGGAGAAAGGTTCCTTTATCCTCACAGCCCCACCAGCATTTGCTATTGGTAAATTTCTTGATGATAGCCATTCCTTCTGGAGTGAGATGGAATCTCAGTGTTGTTTTAATTTGCATTTCTTGAATGACCAATGATGTTGAACATTTTTTCTTGTATTTGTTTGCTATTTGTAGATCATCGTGTGAGAAGTGTGTATTCATCTCAGATGCCCGTTTTTGGATTGGGTCCTTGAATTTGGAGGACCTGATTGTTTTCAATTCTTTATATGTTCAAGATGGAAGTCCTTTGAGGGAAGTTGGCTAAATTTTTTTCCCAATTGGTGGGTTTTCTTCTCACACTGATAGTGATTTCTTTTGATGTGCAAAACTTTGTAATAAGATGAGATCCAAGTTGTTGATTCTTTGAAGTATTTCCCTTGCAGTTTAGTTTTTATTCATGAACTCTCTGCCTAACCCTATGTCTTTAAGATTTGTACCTACTTTTTCTTCCAGTAGATTTCATGTTTCTGTTTTAATATTTAGATCTTTTTTTTTTTTTTTTTTGTGGTACTGGGGATCGAACTCAGGACCCTGCGCTTGCTGGGCAAGCGCTTATTCCACTGAGCTATATCCCCAGCCCAATATTTAGATCTTTGATCCATTTTGACTTTAATTTAGTGCCTGATAATGGACTTGGGTCTAGCTTTAGTCTTTGGCATGTGGAAAGTCAGTTTTCTCAGCACTGCTTATTAAAAAGGTTGTCTTTCTTCAAGTCGTCAATCACATTTGGTTTGAAAGGGGCACTCTTAAGGTTGCTCGCTTACTTTTGTGGCTTTTGCAACAATGAACTATTACCCTCTGCCCTGTGCCACCCTGCCTCACAGCCAGCCAATTATGGACTGAAATCTTTATAAACTGTGAGTGAAATAAACCTTCCCTCTTTCAAATTTGGGTATGAGGAATCTTGTTTCAGCAATGAGAGAAAAGTATAAAAGTGATTTAGTAGGGGAAGAGTCCACTTGGCCTATAAGCAAAGCTAACTTATAATAGATTGGAATATACATTTGATGTTCTTAGATGCCTTCGAGGTAGCAATTGATTATTAAGAAAGTACCATGATCTCTTCAAGACATGTAGCATTAAAGTAATTTATGAAAATGAAGTCATCCCCTTGAAATTATTCTACCTCTCAAGTATATCAGAGGACAAAATATGTACTAAATATACCAGAGGGTCTGCATATGTACAGCAGAGATTCTTGGAGTAAGTCTAAATAGGAATAAATAATAAAATACAAACAAAATACAACAATCTATATTTATACTCAAGCTAAATGCACACAGGTATGCAAAAATACCTACATCAGGAAAAGAAAAATTGGGGTCATCTTTTAGTACTAAATTTATTGAGACACGAGTTAGTGCAAATCACATTTAAACTCTACAATTGTAAGAGGTGCTCAGAGTGGTAGCCATCAACTTGCAGGCATTTATTAGCAGGGCGAACTGCTAAAGTACATACACGTTGTTTTGGCAGACCTTGTATATTCGTAAGTCCATGCAAACGTGCACATTACAAACAGAATGAAGATCTGTGGCTACAAAGAACCTGAGTTAATAACTCACCGCAGATGAGAAAAAGGGAAAAGGTGCTGTGGTCATTGAAATATTTTAGAAAGATGAAAGAAGGAATGCTGAAGATGGTGTGCATGAAGGGATGTCTTTAAAAAATAAAAAAAAGGAAGAAAATTAAGTTTAGAAGATCCCTGCCTGTGAAAAGAAAGAATGGAAGCAGAATCGGAGCAGGTGTCTGCTGTGCAATCTGGAAATGTCTTGACTTGATGAGGACAAAAATCCGAAGAAGATTGTCCATGCAATGAGCTCCCCTTTAGATAGAAACAATCAAGTTCCATTGTTTCAGTTGGATCTGTCATTGGCCAGGCCTGCCCTCCACAAGCATGGTCTCCATAGGAAAGAAGGGAGCCCACATGTTTCAGCAGCTGTAGACAATAAGCTAACTGCACTCCTTGCTCCTGAATGGAAAAGTCTTTCTTAAATGAGATCCGAGCAGTACATGGCCATGGCTGACACAGTCAACTTCTTTGCTCCTCTAGATCTATGGTGTTTTTCACTACGCTCAGCAAGACTGTTCATCGTGTATATGTGTATGTATATGTGTATGTACATGTATATGTATATGTGTATGTGTATGTATATGTATATGTATATGCACATCAACATTTATTTTATAATAAGTTATTGCACTCATTGTAACTATTTCATAAATAAAAGATGTCCTGGGTCATGTAAAGAACTGTTTTAAGTCTAGGATCTCTTTTTGGTTTACTTCTAGATTGCATTAATTCTTTTGGAAATATATCAATGTTATCTTTCAGGAATGCTTATCAAAAGAGTATTTTGAAAGACCATGGCTAGAACATGGACTTTGTGCAGCAATGGTTATCTGTAAATGTGTAATCTGACTGTGTATGTACTGTGTTCTGATTTCAAATATTTTCATTCTTGTCCTTCATAATACCCAATCCTCACCTATTCCTGAATTTAACCATTTTTGAAAGGTGATAATATAATTTTGCATTTATGTACACAGTTGTGGGAAATGATTACAAGATCCCTAGTATACATGTCACCATGTCTTGCCCAGTTATAGTGCCTTTCAAAACTATCATATGGTGTTACAACCGGGATGGAGGCCTCAACTCTACACTCGAGAGAGAAATCTTTTCCGTCCCAGCAAGAATCTCTCATCTTGCTCTCTCATGACCATAGCTACCCCTGTTCTCAAAGACTGTTTCTCAATAATGGCAAACACTTGCTGTCCATTTTTATAATTTTACAATATCAAGGATGTGTTATAAATGAAGCACACAAGGGGCTGGGGATATAGCTCAGTGGAATAAGCGCCTGCCTAGCAAGCTCAGGGTCCTGAGTTCGATCCCCAGTACCGCCAAAAAATAAAAAATAAAAAAATAAATAAATGAAGCACACAAAATGTTAACTGCAGGGGTTGTTTTCACTCAGCATATTTTCTAAATTCATCAAAGCTATTGGATTTATCATTTTTTTTCTTTCTTCCCCTTTGTTATTGTGGTTCTCCAGATTGAACCCAGGACCTTCACACTGAAGGACATTCCTAACACATACTTTATTTTTTATTTTGAGACAGAGTCTTGCTAAGTCACTGAGTTTGCTCGGCATACTGGTATGCATTACCACACTCAGCTGATGTCATTTTGGAGTGAGCAAGTAGGGTTCCATAGCATGAATATACTGCAACTCACTTACTATTGAAGGGTATCTGGGTTGTTTCCAGTTATTCAAATTTGCAGGTAATGTTGTATGAATTCATGTACAGGTTTTGTGTAATAATGTGCTGCCATTTTTTCCAGGAACATACTTAAGAATGCAAGCGTTAATGATGTTGGCTTATTTAGTTGTATAAAAAACCGCCAAGTATTTTCCATAGTACAATGCACTTGCGACATTTTGCATCTCACCGTTGTGTGAAAGTTACCTACTTAATTCTATCCCCATCAGCATTTGCTTTGGTCAAATATTTGTCATGTTTTATTTGGTCCTTCTGATAGTGTAGGATGGAATCTCTGTATCTGGGAGAATCTTATTGCAGTTTTAGTCTGCATTTCTCTGATGGTGAATGATGTTGAACAGTGTGTTTATTTAATTGCGTGCCTTCCCTGGTGAAAAGATTCTTTGTGTGCTTTCCCTGTGTTCTAATTTGACTATATGCTTATGTGGGTTTTATGTTTATTTTAAAGTTTTTTATAGGCATTCTAGAAGTCTCTCCTTATATATGTCATTTAGAAATATCCTCTTTCAGTTTGTTCCTTGTCTTTTGACCCTCTTAGTACATTCTTTTGCAAAATATTCTTTTTAAACACTGGCTGACATACAGGTTATCCTTCTTTCCAGGCATCGCCCTTTCAGTGTCAAGCCTAAGACACTTTGCTTGGCACTAGACCTTGAAAATGTTTTTTGAGATTCTTATTTTGTTACAGAATAGCACATGAATTTTCAATTTTTTTTCTGAAGGCCAGCAGCATAGTGGGTTTTCTGTGATATACAACATCCTCTGGGGTCCCCCATGTGAGTGTAACATGATCTGCTATAGAGAGATCATATTATTTTTCGTCTTCTCAAGTGTGTATACTACTTTTTGCCAGATACAGAGCCCACCAAAGACAGCATACACACTGCAGTAGTTCACAGTACTAAAAAATCTCCGAAAGCTAATGGCCAGCACTCTAAGCACCTCTTGGAATTGTAGAAGCCAAAAGTAACTTGTGTCAATTTCTTCCTTTCCTCATGTATATGTTATTTTTGAAACTCTCAAAGAGAGAGAGAGAGAGAGAGACAGAGACAGAGAAAGAGAATGGAAATGTACAATGAATGTTTAAAATTCAGTTATTACAGTAAAGCTCATTTGCTACTAATCACTTACAAAAAGCGCCCTCTCAGTCTGAGCACACTTATACTATAATTATTGCTCCTTCTGGAAGCGATTCCCGAAGTCCTCTTTTGTGTGTGTCTTAAAAGGTGTGCTCAAAAACACTGAACGCTGCTGCCAACTGCCGTCGCTGGAAACGTGCGCTTGTTACACACGGTGGTGCCCTTGTGCATATGCGCGTGCTTCTTTACCTTATCTTCCAGGTCTGGCGCTATGCAATTTCTTGCACTTCCTCAAAACCAAAATGACCGTGAAGGATAAATATCTTGAACTGATTGAGGATATTGAATCAACCAGGACAGTGCAACTACAGACAGGAAAAACTTCCAAAACTGGTCAAAAAATGGCAAGAATACTCCAATAAGGGTGCTCAAAGTTAGGTGAATAATGGGAGTAAATAGCAATTGGTTTTTTTATTTCAATTAATTTTAAAAACTAAACATTCAGTGTATTTTTATCACACTTGTATTTATTCATCTGATTATTTACTCCAAATATTAAAGTTTTGAGCTTATGACCTATAGTATGGACTATTGAAAGGACTGTATGCATTTAAAGTAGGTTTTAATTCTACCAACTAGAAGTGATTGTTGCTGGAGAAACACGAATAAACATAAATATAATGTATATTCTATTGTACTTAAGGTAGATTATAGTGTGTCTGTGGGAAATACATATGTATGTATCATTTATTGTACTGTTATTTTTTTTTACTTTCTACTTTTGTTTCCTAAAATCAGATTCCAGTATTTTTATATATTTGTTTGTAGCTTATAGATATGAAATTTTGTGTCCTGCATTCATCTTTTTACATGTTACTAAGGTATTAATATTTCTTTATAATTTAACTTTCCTCAAAATTTTCAATTGCCTGCCATTTATATATATCTGACTGCTTAGTTGAAGATTTGAACAACAGCTACTCCTCGATTCACAGACATTATTCCCACTCCATTTGTAAAATTTTCAATCTTTTTGCTCGTGGGAGATGGCCGTTGCTATGGCAATATATGTTTGTCTTTATTTCTAAATCACTAAGGATGGATACTTCATATTCTTCCACCTATATAGGCAAACAGGAGTAATATTGGAATCTTTGTAATATCTTCAAAATCATAAAGATAACTCCAGAAGTAAGTAAATTAAGGATAATTTAATTATATTAAAAGAATATTTGAGAATATGTTGTCTACAAAGTTTCCAAGAAGAACTCATGGTACAGCTCTTTACTGAGTGAAAATGCCTACAGACAGAGAAGGAAAAAGCAAGCCCTTGATCTTTGCTTTGTGTAGTTCCCTGGAAAGCACAAACACTAAGCAACTAACCAAAAATGAGTTATTCATGATGCCCAATAAAACATGGTAACTACCTTTCAGTCAATGTCTTTTCCAAGAAAGATAACAGGAAAATAACAAATGCTTTGGACAGTCTAGTTGAGTACAGCAAAGAAATTTCTGTGAATAGTACGACCAGACTTTACATGATATTAGAGAAGAAGGAAAAATGGCAGAGTGGTGAGTGACAACTCCACTTTTCTGAAGTTCTGATTCCAGACTCTGGAAACAACAACTTGAAGAAGATAAAAAGAGAAAAGGAGAGGGAATATTGAACCTACAGGGATAAAATAAATGCTGGGGACATCACAAGGCCTCAGGAGAAACGCAGCAGCAGAATGACCTGTACGGGCAATTGCTGCGATTGGCAGGGAGAGCATGGGTCTCTCTCCTAGTGAGTCTGCCCATAAGCAACTGCTGATGAATGACTCTAACACAAGCACTGGCCGCATCCCTGGAGACAGTGTTCGGTCTGACAGCATCTAAGGGAAGAGCTCGTTGTTTGAACCTGGAAGCAGAGTAGCAGCACAGCTCTACTCCAGGGCTCCCAGTGTTGCATTTCCAGAGTGACTGGGTGAGGCACAAGCAGCGTAGAGACAAAGAAATCATGTGACACAATCTAATATTCATTCATGATAAAAGCCCTGAAGAAAAATGGCACAGAGGTCTTCATTTTAATATAATTAGTCATCTATGACAAACCAATAGCCAATACATTAAAAAGAGAGAACCTAAATCTTTCCCTGTAAAACCAGGAAGGAAACCAGGGTGTCCACTGTCACAACTCCTGTTACATGTAGTTCCTGAAGCATTATTCAGAATTAGACAAGAGAAAAACATATGAGTGATAAGGATAGAGAAGAAGTTAAACTGTAACCACTTGTATCCTCTTCTATATAGAAGATCCCAAAACCTCCACCAAAGACTGCTACTGTTAATAATCAAATTCAGTAGTTTAGCAACATACAGTGTCAACACTCTAAAATCATCAACTGTTCTATACACCAATAATCAACTCACTGAGCAAAAAATTGGGGAAACTAACTTTCACAACAGAATTAATGAAAATGAAATACATAAGAATCAACCCAACCAATATAATGAAAGACTTCTAAGAAAACTATACTTCTCTGACGTAGGAGATAAAGGAGATCAGAAAATAGAAAGATCCTGTTCTTGGATAGAGAGGACCAATGTAGTCATAATGGCTGAAGATCCACAAGTGTTATACAGACTTAGGGCAATCCCTATCAAAATACCAATAGCATCCCTCCAGATCTAGTGAAAGCAACTCTAAAATTCATAAGAAACCAGAACGATCTACAATAGCAGAAACAATTCTGAGGAATCTGGGCAAGGCAGAAGGCGTTACAACCCTGGACTTCAAGTTATACAGCAGAGCAGCAGTGACTAAAGCAAAATTGTGCATGAGAAGAACCGAAGAGATGTAGAACTCCAGGTACCCACTGCTACTTTGTCTTTGATAAAGGGGCCAAATACTTTCATTGGAGAAAAGATATCTTCTTTAACAAATTTTGCTGGGAAAACTGGCTCTGCACATATTGAAGATTGAACCTAGAACCCTATCTATCATCACACACTAAACTAAAATTAAAATGAATCAAACATCTAAATATTAAAACAGAAACATTTAATCTGTAAGACAACAAAATATGTAAAATTATTGAAAACAGAGGTGTAAGTAAAGATGTTCTGGGCATAATCTTGGTTGCACAAGAAATACTGCAAAGAAACAATAAATGGGATTACATCAAATTAAAAAGCTGTGCACAAAGGAAACTGCCAACAGAATGAGAAAACTTCTACCAAAAGAGAAAAAACTTTCGTCAGCTACTCTTTGCACAAAGAACTAATGTGTACAATATATAAAGAAAAAATTAGATACTCCAAAGACTCAATCAAAAAGTAGATATCTGAAATAAGCAGATGCTTGTCGGGTGAAGAAACACAAATAGCCAAGAAACACACAAAAATACTTAAAATGGCTGGTTATTCAACAAGTGAAAATTAAAACAACACTGAGATTCCATCTCATTACAAAAATAGCTATGTTCAAGAAAGTAAGTAATATAAGACCTTAGAGAGGCACTGTGGGGGAAATAGGAGCCCTTGTTCATTGTAGGTAGGTTTATAAATTGGTACAAACACTACAGAAATCAGAATAGAGATTCCTCAAAAAACTAAAAATAGCAATTCCCTTTTACTTCTCTTCCCCAAAATGTTAAAGACATCACATCACAGTGATACACGCATACCCAACTATAGAGCAGCACAATTCATAAGTGCTAAATTTTGGAAGCAGTCTAAATGCCCATCAATAGATGAATAGATAAAAATGTGTGATATTTCTGCACAATGGAGCAATATGTTACCACAAAGAACATAAATGAGTCATTTTCAGAAAAATGGGTGCACCTCGAGACTACAATGTTAATTGAATTAAATTAGATAGATAAGCTTAAATATTGCATGGTATCTCTTGTATGAGAACTCCAGTATATAAATAAACTGCAAAATTAAAGACAGAACGTGGTAAATAGAAAGATGGACTCCTGGCATAGGGAAGGAAACCAAGAGAGAGGGAGGAGGAAGGAAGAGAGGAGGATGAGATGAAAAGAGGTGGATTGTAAAGTGCCTTCGATAGTAGATAGTGCAAATATTTAAAAGTAGAACAGAATATTAGACAATTTTAAAAACTTTGGAAGTAACCAAAGAATTCATCTATTTAGTTATTAATTTTTGAAACATTATTTTATGATACAAGAAACAATTTTTCTACTTACTGGCTGCCCCTGCCCTTTGGGCAAATTGATGAACATTTAGTAACTTTAGCTTTCTTGGGTTCTACATTAATAGACTAATGACTCCCTTATTGGGTTGTAGCTACATCTAAATGATTGTCTTTGAGGAAAGTATATCGAAGTACTTGACACTTGATAAGGTCCCAGTATATGGAGGGCGTATAATAATGCTACATGTGAGGAGTATTTCTTTTAAACTCTCACTTATACTCATCCCTAGGTTGTGACTTTGTGAGTTAGATGGTATTCAGTCCATACACAGCTCTCTGGATGAATGCTTCCTTGAGTTAATTTAGAAAATATTTCATTTGGTCTCTAACAAGTCCAAATCAACCCTCTTCCTTAAAGCAATTTATTCCCATAGTTTCCTCTTAACTGAAAAATAAGAGCAATAATTAGTGACCCTCTATAATGTTCCAACAATAATATATCCTTATCACACTGAACTTTAAATTAAACCACAAGAAAGTATTATCTCTGTTAAAGATGTTGAAACTGAGCAGTGCCAAGTAATTCACTGAAGGTCACACAGATTGTAAATAATGATGTCTGACTCTGGAATTCATGTTTGTTTTTTTCCCCACTAGATAAAACTCTTCTTCTTAGCAATCCTATGAAGCTTACTTCTAAGAAAATCACAACTTTTTTACTTAGAATAGTCTCCTGTGACTTACGTCAAATAGAGAAGCCCAAGTTGCTGCTACTTTGCCTAACTTACATTTATCAAACTCCTTAAGCAGAAACTGGTTGGATACTTTCCTACTTTGTGGCATTAAAAGGTCAGGAACAGTTAGCTACAAAAGAAAAGAAAAACATTCAGATCACAATGAGCCATTTAGTATGTCTAAGCCTATCTTTCTAGGAGAAAAAGATCTTCCATGCATGAAGGTGACCTAACTTGCCACCTGGGCTAGATCACTTTTATATTTTTAAAGTTCTCTTTTCTTCTTTTTATCTTAATTCTTTTTCATTGTTGTTGTTGTTATCTTTAACAAAACACTTCACATTTACCCTTTAACCACAACTGTGAATAACAACAGACTTTTAAAAGTATTTGAGAGTGATATTACTGTTACTGTAGAGAAATAAATAGCAAATTAGTCTCACATTTGATAAATAAATAATAGTAACAGACAATATAATGTGAATAATCAGAAAAAACTTGAATAAAAGCTTCAAAAAATCTTCAATGACACTCTGAGATAAACAAATGCATGGAATGGTTATTTACAATATATTGACATTATGTTGAAGACTAACAAGTTAAAGCACAGCATTGTGATACGATCATAACCACTCAGTGGTAACTCTGAAGCATGGAGCACTCTTACAAGGAAAGCAAAAACACTAATAACAGATACACACGTTATGTGGCAAAGTAAGGATTATATTCAAAGCAATAAGCAATCAGTATAATGTACACATTGAACACTTTACATGCTATATGTAAAGTGTTGCTTGAATATAAGAATAATTTTCATGCATACATATAAGCATTTAAGCAGTACTTAGTGTCTACTATGCATCAGTCTATCAGTTTTCGATATTATGCTACTGTCCCTAAAATCGAGGTCCTCAGAGTCTACCTGAGAAATGGGAATGGCAGCAGTGGAGATCCAGATCTCTAACTGAAGGTAAACCTTGAAAAATAAATACAGTGCTTACAGGGAAACGACAAATAAATTCATCTGAAGTATTAAGAGTCTACCAACCAGGGAAGAATGAGGGAAGGACAGTCCCACGGTAAAGTAAGTCTAGTACGGACACAGAGGACTCTCCTACCTCCAATGCCAGCTTCCTTGTCTCTGAATGACCCTGTAGGTGTTCTCGCAGCCCCAGGAGTGAACTCTCAACATTTCCTCTGCAGGACGCTAGCGGAGCTGAGCCCTTAGGACATTTTAGAGACACTGGGGGCAGGATGCTGTGACCTGAAGCAGAGTGTAGGTAGGGAATATAAAAACTGAAGAATTCCAGGCTATATCTTTGGAGCTTTTGGTTATTTGTGAACGGAATAGGATGCATCATTCATTTATAACAAGCTCAGCAACTCAGAAGAATTAGCTTTATCAAGAGAACACAGTGTGAAAAACTGTATAGTAAATACTGTGGGATTAGCATTTACAAATGATTTTCGGGGAAATTTTAAATCATTCAGTACATACACATCTCCAATCAGACACACTAAGTAAATAAAATTGGAGTATTTCAATTACCACTTTCGTTTGGTGTTTAGAAAGCTGATTTTAGTATTTGTGTTTTTATTACATTCCTCAGAATGGAAAATATGTTTTAGTAATCTCTATTTTCCTTATAGCCCTTAAGGCTTAACACATCATTGGTTACCAATACATATTTAATGAATGAGAGTTACATCTTACATCTGGCCTAATGCTTCATCAAAAGCACCTGAGCCAATGTGCTCAGTGGTAACCTAAGCCAGTCATTGTGTAAGGTAAGGCAATAGTGACCATCCTTTGGTAGTAGTACAGATCAGTGTAGTATTTGTAGACAACGAGACATAAAAGCAAGCCCTGGCTGGGCTGGGTCGGGTGGTGCACACCTATGAACCTTGTACTTCCGAGGCTGAGGCAGAAGAACTGTAAGGAATTCAAGGTCATCTTAGGCTACTTAGTGAGTTCAAGGCCAGCCTGGAATACATGGTGAGACCTTGTTTGAGAAAAGACAAAATTATTAAAAAAATAATAATAATAAATAAAAGCAAGACCAAAATAGGCTGGATGGAGCTTCAGGAAACAGGCCATGAAAAGGTATCTTAATGTCATTTCTGCTTTTTCAGGACCAAAGCTTTTGAGAGAGAAGATGGTATATGTGGTCTAGGAGACTAATAGGTTCCAGCAATAGGTGGTGGCTAGAAGGTATTAGGTTTCCCTTAGGCAGGTGCTTAGGAGGAAGGCAATCTGGAAAACAGGCAGAAGAGACTCGCTTTCACTTGAAGGGGGGAAAAGATGTGGTAGTCAGCTTTCTGTCATCATAATAGGGTACCTAAGGTTATCTTTTAAAGGTAAAGGATGAATTTGGGCTCATGATGGTAAAGAGTCTAGTCCAAAGTAGGGCAGGCACAGGCTTCTGGTATGGGCAGCAGAAGGCAGGGACAAGGAGGACGGAGAAGAGCAAACGGTCTTACCTCATGGCCAGGAACAAAAACAACAGTTAAGAAGAGAACAGGATACTACATGGTACTTTGAGGGGAGGCGCTTTGTGGCATAATGATATCACACCTCTGTGAGTCTCCACCACATCTAACAGTGCCAGGGTCAGGAGCACATGGACGTTTGTAAAACATCTGAGGTCCAAACTATGGCAAAGGATCTCATTATTTAAAAAGGGGTGTTCTTTAGAGAACATAGTTTGGGATGGTGTCCAAAGAGGACCACAAGTTGTAATGGAGTACAGTCCTACGGTTAGAAAACTACTGTGATAGCATCTGGGGCTCCTTTTGTGGCCTGGTCAGAGGTGGTGAGGACCTGCCTGAGGACTGAGACATCACTGAGAAGGCCTGAGAGTAGGCTGTTTTGAGGAAGAGGTCATTCGAATTACCTACTGTGTGGGTCTCCCCACAACTTTCCTTTGTCTCCCAGTACAGTCACTCTCATATGTTAAAATCTTTTCCTTCAGGTTCACTTGTCTTTGGTAACAAAGAAATTTGATATAAAATAGCTTTCTCCCTGGAGAGACGGGAAAAACTGAAAATATTCACAATGCAAGAGTTACCTAAAATAGAAAAGAACTTTGTAAATGGTGGATTATAACCCTCTCTGATTATTGATTTTGTCACATTCACTGTATATATACTTTGGTATGATTATGTCACTATGTCTTTCATACACAAATTTTTTCACTCATAGCCAATCACCGGGAAGAATTGCTAGCCACATGGTGTAAAACATTTATCTTTAAAGTTTTAAACTGATAAATAGTCAGGAGGTTATCAATACCTGCATCTACTAATCTCTTTCATTGATCCTTAGGTCTTTTGTTGCCAGTACCATGCTGATTTTATCACAGTAGCTTTGCTGTATACTTTCAAGTCAGGAATCGTGATGTCCCTTGACTTGCCTTTGTTACCCAGAATTCTGTCTGCTATTATAGGTCTCTTCTGGCTCCTATTTGGATGGGTTCTGGACAAATTGTGTATACAATTAGTGTCCAGTAGTGTAAGTATACTTACAACTTCGACAAATTAATATCTTGTTTTAAAACGCTGGGCCTTTATAATCCTGGACATGACCATGAGACAGACTAGGTGTGTCTGGCTGTTCCCTGAGAGTGGAGCCATGATATTCTCCCTCTGGTTTTCCGTTATTCTGGAACAGCTTGCTTGGTGTGCTCCTCCTACACTGAATATCACTCACGGTGTTCTAAGAGCTACCTTGACGAGAAACGTGGCTTGGCTCTCACCTGCAATGCCCCCTCTCTGCTTCTGGGCTCTACCTCTCTGAAGAAGCAAAAGGGAAAGAGCCCCTAACATGACACACATCAGAGAGAGATCCAAGCCCTTTGTTTATAAAATCCAATAGTCTGTGATTAATACAACTAGCCCTCCTGGAGATTTCCCAATAGTAAGCCTGCCATTTTTTGCAGAGACATGGCAGTTGGCAAACATGAAATGCTCTAATGACCACTGTGGCTGTTCTAGACTCCCTACACATTCTGGGAGGGATATACCCTATCCTCAGTGGGCTTGCATTTCACCAAGCAGTAGAATTACTCACTGGACAAACCAATAAGCTTGAGGGAGAAGGCTTGGACTCAAACAAGTTTGGACCAATGAAAGTTTGCATTTGAATCAGTCATAGGCCTGCTGGTGGTACATAAGCAGCCCTTTGGGCATATTTCTCAGGTCATTCTAGGACATCTGTGCCAAACCTATGCACATATGCCACAGCAGGCACACAGTTTTCTCTATCAGCACGTGAACCAAGTCACCGTAGCAGCCAAGCATCAGATAGCAGCTGTCTTTTTTCTAAAGTAAAACCTCAGTATTCTGGTTTAACTGCAGTGTTTGTATTTTGTGATAAATAAGTGAGTTTTGGGGTGCACTTTGGGCACTTGGTCTTTAAAAGTTTTCCTACCACTGGCCTGGGAGGGCTCCTTCTCACGCACAGACCTGTTCAAATGCCTCACATCTGACATTAACTGTGGTTGACTAGCAGCATCAAGGACAGGACCTGAACCAGTAAGGGCTGAGGGCTACTGGCTCTCAAAGGCAGGAATCGCTAGCAAGGCCACATTGTGGCAATCTGTGATTTCTTCCTCAACTGACCCAAGGAGGCCTTTATGTCTTGGCAACAACTATTTTCTTTGCCTACCTTTTTATCCTATCTAGTCACCCATCAGTATGAGCAAAAAGTTTTACAGTAATGGCAGTTACAAGCACCAGTGGCAACACAAGGCCAGGCATTATAATTCGTATCTCTGGCTATAGTATAATTCCCAACTCCACCATTTTCCGTGGCTATACACTGAGCTTCATTCTAATGGTAATACATTGCGGGTTTGTAGTGATGGGTAAGCAAGATATCAGAGTGGATGCTTGGTCCTAGCTAAGGGCTTTACATTCATTCGATAAACTAATCAACTGTCTAATAAAAGTTGATGATGTTCCCGTCTTAAAGATGTGAAGGCTGAGACTTGAAGTAGTTTTGCAAGTTTCCCAGTCATGTACCTCTAATAACTAGTAAAATTCATTTAAAACTGCCTCAGTTCAAACATTTGTTTACAACAATGACCTTGTATTGCAGTCAAATAGCAGAACAGAAATGGCCTTGGAGGACAGTCACTCTAATCCCTGTTTGCTATTGACCTGAAAAAAGGATCATATGTACTTCCAGTCACAGAGTAAACTAAGCTGATCAAGTGCTAGCTCCAGGTCTGCTCGGTCTTCATGTGAGAGAGATGAAGAATCCTCTCTTGCAGAGGATGAATCCATCTTTCCCAGTGGCTCCACTTCAGGAGAAGTTCAGGATTCTCTGCCTTTAAAAGCATTTCTTGCTATGCAATTCTGAGAGAATCATCTGTGGCAAGTGTTTCAGATCATTCATTTCAGGAGTCATTATTAGCACTGTGTATTTTTAAAACCACTTGATAGAAGTACCAACATCTTAAAGTAGATATTCTAAAAGGACAGGTGCTTGCTTCTGTCATAGTCAAACCCCAGAGAGCTATCATTAGATACAGCCATGAGCAGAGAGACCTGGAAGCAAACAAGAGGAATCTGTTTAATATAAACAAGAGTTGCCTAATACTGTTTGACCTGTGGAACACAAAGATTCTTCCTTGCACCCTCTATTATATTTTGTCAATATGATTAATAAGAAGAGATTAAGAGCTAGATTTTTGGGTTTTAAAATTTCAGCATCTTACTTAGAAGGTGTATCATCTTGGTCAAGCTGTATAACTACTTGTGTCTCAAATCTTCATCCAGGGTATGGTTTGTTTAGTGGTTCAGACATCACACACCTCTGCAGTGATATGCATGAATTAATAAACACAAAGTAGTCACACAATTACCTGACATCTAGAAAGTGCTCAGTGACCCTTTGCTGCCATTAGAACTCTTTCAATAATCTTAGAACGCTTTCATTTTGTATATTTGTTGATAAATAAACATGAACACATAAAATTTTTTGAAATACCTAAAATGTACAAGCATTTTTGTGTTTAGACTCTTAGAGGTTTAAAAAATACAAGTGACTTTCCAATGGTTAACATGTTCACAAGAAAAACAGACAAATAAATGCATAATTCAATTACAACTACCCCTATGGAGAGTTTCAATGTTGCTATGGATGAAGGAGGAAAAGCAGACTGTTTGAGGGAGTTGGGGAAGAATTTCTGAAGAGAAAAACACATGTACTACGTGTGCAAGAAAAATGAAATAAACAGAAAGACTTGCTAAGAGGTGAATGGTGTAAGATAACTAAAGAGATCTGGTATTCTCGGTGGATGTATGTTTGATATGATTACTGGAATGGAAAAGGACTGGGGAGTAGCAGAGGATATCTACAGAAGAAGTCTGGTGCCTAAAAGTAGAGGCCTGGGGCTCCCTGTAGGTGTACACTGTCTCTCACAGAGTTGTTAGAGACTTCTAAGTGAGAGCATCAGCTCTAGAGATACACAGGTGTCTCTTCCCCTGTTCTACCACTTCCACGATGTGGACAAACTGGACATTCTTTGTGCCTCAAAATCTCATCTGTAACATAGGCATGATGGAAATACACCTATCTTAACAGGCTTTGTGTGCATCAGTGACAGTGATTTATAGAAACTCTGGGGCCTAATCATTTTAGATATTGGTGATTTTGAACTCCAAACTTAACAATGACGAAAACCAATGGGATATCACTGTCAAGTGTTAAAATTCAAGATCAGAGGTGTTAGCCAATGCCTAAGCCATAAACTTCCCCTTGAAAACTATTTAAATATTGTGGATTTCATTGTTCGTTTTTTTTTTTTTTTTTATGAAGGGACATTAACCTTTCTCCAGAGCCTGGCAGGGAATCTGATTATTTTTCCTCCAGAGCAATTTCTAGTGTTATCATGATTCAGTCAATGAATAGCATTTGGCCACTTCAGAAGCATTTTCCCACTTCCATGAAAATGGTATGATTAGGTGTGAAAGGTAATCTTGAGTGCTGCCATGTTATGACATTAAAATTGTAATTCAATTGTTAGCAGCCCCTCACAAATGACTATTCAATCCACTTGTGTTTAATACCTCAGCATCCTTGCATGTCTTTCCTTTTGGAAACAGAAAGTAATATTGATTTTTCTTCATAAGCAACTAAAAGGGACTTTGAGCAATTTTATCATTTCATTATTCAGCGGTAAATAAGGAAAACAACCTGCAAAAAAATGAAAAACAAGTCGATGTGTTCCTCTCATCCTTTTTCTGGCAGAATTTGAACATGGACAAGATTGGCTTTTTGATAGACTCACAAGTCTTTATATTTGAAGATGTCTTGGCAATCATGATTAAAAAGCAGCTTGGTGTAGAAAAAAGCCTGAAGCCTGAAAGTAGAGCCCACAGTGTATGTATCCACTAGAAACACTGTGACCAGATCACACAGAATGGGTGGCAATAAATGGCAAAAATTTCTTTACTTGCAGCTCTAGAAACTGACAAAGGATGACAACATGAAAAGATTCTGGTGGGACCTGTCCTCTTGACTTGCAGATCAGTGCCTTCTCTCTGTGTCTGTATATGGCATTTCTTCTGGACACTTCATTGCTGGGGTCTCTTCCTCTCCATGTTAGGCAACAGGCATATTGGAGTAGAGCACCACCTTTATAGCCAGGTTTAACTTTAATTGCCACTTGAGAGCCCCTGTCTATCAATATAATTATATGACATGGGATAAGAGGATGAGACATAATTTAGTCCATAACACTCATTTTGAGATTCAATTCTGATACTTTCTGTGGAAACTTCAGAAAAATACTGGCCTCTTTCTTTGGGAATCTGTTTTCTCACATATAAAGGAACCCCACTATAAACTTTATGAAAGCTATATGAATGCATCTTGAAAAGTAGCAATTAGGTAGTTAGTATGCATATTTACTTACCAAAAACAGAGGTACATCTACTGAAGTGAGTTTGAGGAAGCAGTGAAAACAAGACTCGTGTTCATCTCTTTTCTGGGAACCAAGATCCCATGAAATACTCTTGGGAATTACTGCATTTGATCTGAGAAGTTCTGTGTTTTTCATCCTTGAGGATTATAAGGCCCTTGTTCATTTATCAAATCCAAGATGCATGAAAATTTACATGTTTTTGCTTAATCTTAGCCACTTGACCTTCACATAAGTTGGATTCTTTCTCCAGCAAAAATGCTCATATATACCTGAAGGTCAAATGCTATCTCACAGGTCAAACCCAATCTTACTTTAACACAGATGCCCGTCTTTGTATTCAGAATGCTTTTCTTCTCTGTGTCACCGAGGTAGCATCTTTCCTGGCTGCTATGTGGTGAGGACATACAAATGTGAGGTGCTTACACACTAAACTTGAAGCCAGTGAATAGCAAAAGAGGTCACATTCATCCCTGGGAGTATGAGTTGTGATAGGGTGATGAGCATGTACTGAAGGGAAGTGCGGTCACTGGAAAACCTTGTTCTTTCACTGTTAAAAGGACAAGGAACTAGCTCCTTCTGCAGATTTATTTCCAGTAGTGATATAAGACCATCCTGGACTATTCTTTTAAGATCTCAGGTCATATTCCTACATGCTGCTTGTTTGAGTTCTCCCTATTATAAACTAACTAGCGAATCTGCTACAGTTTCATGTATCCTTGCTGAAGACACAAGATTCCTGAGAGAGACGAAGACTGTGATTAGTGATGGCACAGCAGGTGGTGCATGCTTCATTTTCATGCCAGACCAACTTTTCCAAAAGGCCTGTGGGTGAAGAGTGGAGACATCCACATAGATGCTGCATACACTTTGGCCTTGTGTAATAACTGGGGAAATCCAAGTTTAAGAAATACCTTTTCTTGTAAGAGGACTGTTAGTAGATGTGCCAAATTTTGCCTTGCATGGTGTCTTGGTTACTTTTTTCTTGTTGCTGAGACAAAATACTGAATGCCCAAAATGAAAGACGGAAAGGTTTATTTAGCTTACAGTTCTTGGAGGCTTCAGTCCATACTTGGCTGGTTCTGAGGCACAGTGACACGTGGCAGCGGGCAACAGTTTATGGTGGTGGTACACAGTAAAGCAACACGTGCAAGAAAGGAGGAATGGCAACCAGCAGCCTCTTTCTCTTCCTATGTATACAAATTATCCACCCTAGGGAGGGTATAGCTCTCACAACCATAATCCCAGCATTGGATCATGGATCAGTCATAAACTCTAAAAGCCACCCCGTAACTGCACGAGGACTTGGGGAGACATATAGACACAAACCATAACAGATGGAAACATTTTTGGGGCAGGAGGTCAAGAACAAATTTACCTTCTGCCCTGTTATCTTCCAAGTATCATTGCTATATATATTTTCTTAAAAAGCTAACCTAAGACAAACACTGTCAAAAGATGTGATAATTTGCAGTATGACAGAAACACCATTTAGAACATTTCTTCATGATCCAATGGTATCTCAGTGAATGTTTCCAGATCTGCCTCTTACCCAGTCCTTCATGGAAATCCCACATGACCATTCCTTTCTTATATCTTACGAGTTACCCTTTTGTCCCAAGAACAATTGGAATGGGCTCTATGCAAGTTTATTTCATTTCTTCTTTTAAAAGTGTTTCATTCTCCGTGTAGGAAATTTCATAGGTGGTCCTTCAGTACTGCTCTGAAGTATGTTCCTGAGACATTTCTCCAGGCTAAAGCTTCTCGAAGGATCTACTTTTCTGTAAAAGTGAAAATCAGAGAGAACAATAAATATTTGCCTGAAACCATTGTGAAGGAAATTAAGAAACCAATCAATTAGACTGGACAAATTTAATTACATCACTTAACTTGCTGAAATAGATACACACAGTAGTATAGAAGTAACCACACAGCAGCCAGGAATTACATGTAGATTAACAAACAGGCTCTCATCATGTAGAGTAAGTATAGAAGCCTTATTATCTCTGGAAATTCTTCATTTTCTTTGTATTAGAGATCATATCAAGGGCTTCCCAATGCTAAACAAGTACTCTCCACTGAACTACATCCCCAGTTCAAACTTACACTCTTAGAGAAGAAATGAAAATGTTTTCAAACTGCACACCTACAATCACATTATTTTGGCTATGAAAGTTAATGGATATAACTAAAAAACCTGTTTAAATGTAAATTTCAGAAGTACCTAAGCTCTCCTTATCTGCTCAACATTGAATTTTGTTATTGTACAATAGTTTTACTTATATCTTAGGTTATTTGCCTATATATGACTTTAATTATTTCAGTAAGTGAACAAAGGTTCTTGTACCACATTTAAAATTTCCAAATTTGGATGGCAAAAGTTATGAGGCAGAAAATATTAACAAACAAAAAAACTGGGAATGGTAGAGATTGAGGGAACACAAGGTCAACTGTATGGGAAGGAACGCATTAATCCACAAATGAACATGCAATATAGTAGTGTGAAGTTGACACATCTTTTGACCTTTCAATTAAATGAACACTTTTATTATTAAGTAAAATCTAAATTTGCATTTGACAGCTTTTTCAATTTCTGAAACTACTGAGATCATCAAAGAATATGTCTAACATAGTTACTAAGCCTTTATAAGAAACTATCTATAAGGGAGGTGATTTTCAGTAATAGGGTTTCTTCCTGCAGGAGTTTCTTTGTTCTGCTTTTGCTCATGAGATGCTAATCAGATAGTACTCAGTGGCTGTCAGTTCCTCTTTTGACTCACATTCAACGTGGGTGACCAGGAAGCTGGGCTTCGAATTGTCGGAAGCTGTACCTACTCCTATCTGTGCCTGTGTGTGGGGAATCAAAAAGCTTGAACCTCTCACACTATGGGCTTCTTAAAGATATCTGTCTGTGTGCAGGAAAGCTATTGATTTTCTTTCAGTTTATTTAAGTTTATTGACCTGCATACAATGATCTCATTCATTATAGCGAATTTCTGCCTGTACATGATATATCTTCACTCCTCTTTTTCTCTAATCCCATTCCCTCCAATGGATGGATTAAAAGATATGTCTTTTAAAAAAATATAATGGAGTATTACTCTGCCACAAAGAAAGATTATATAAAATATATATATATATATATATATATACACAACTTGAGAACATAATAAAAAGTGAGATAAATTGCACACACACACGTATATCTTTATATCTCTGGTGTGAGAAATTGAAAATGTGATTAAGAACAAAAATGTACAATAGATATTTTGAAGTAGGAGGAGTCTGTTTAAAAGGAAAAGGGAACAAGGGAAGGGAAGGAGGAAAAGAAGGGATGTGAAAGAAAAAGTGAGAAAAAAAGGATAAAATAAAAATACAGCTTTGTGATCAGGAGTAAGGAAAAACCAGCCATTCCACTTCTAGGTATTTTCTCAGGAGATTTGAAAACATCATAGCATAGTGATATGCACCCATGTTTGTAGCAGCGCAATTTGTAATTGCTAAACTGTGGAAGCAACCCAAATGTCCATCCACTGAGGAATGGATAAAAAAATTGTGATACTTTTATACAATGGAATATTACTCAGCTATAAAGAAAGATAACCTCAAGACTTTTACAGATAATTAATCACAACTAGAGACCATAGTCATAAGTGAAATAAATAGGACCCCCATGTGTAACCAAAATATTGTCTCACTAATGTAAGAACCTGAAAAAGTGAATAAATATTAGGGGGTAGGACAGACATTGTGAAATGAAAGGAATATGCTTAAAAATAAGAGCAACTGGGGTGAGGGAAAAGAGAAAGGAAAGAAAGGGAAATTATATATGTATGTATAAAGGGAAATTATGTATATGTGTATACACAGGATAGCTAACATATTTGAACTTTGACTTCTATTGCTTTACTGGAAGGAAGAGTAAATGATTAACTATTCAATCAATCTTGCATGTCTCTATTTGTTCTCCTGAGAAGCTACTTTGAATATATCAATATGTAATACAATAACCAGTGATAATTTCCTACTACTTTGTCGGTAACTCTGTATTGCTTCTAGTTCCTTATGCTATTTTGTAAATGGATGTCTATTTGTTAATATGTTTTCATTCTTTTATTTTTAAAATAAATTAAAAAAAGAAAAATCTCAACAAACTTTATGTAGTATATTTTAACTTGAACTGGAAAGAAAAAAAAAATATATATATATATGACAGTACCAGCAACAAAAAAATACAATGTCTACTTGAGTTTACAACATGGGAGGGGAAAAAGAGAAGAGAACCTACAACTAGAGGTTGTCCTAGAAGGATAGTATTCGTAGACCAGGTTTCTCTTACACCATTTATTTAGTTAGTGATGTTTATTTATTTATGTCTGTGGGCAGTAAATAAAGAAGATAAAAGACATTATATTGAACAGAGACTTGCATATATGTGAAGGGTGTATGTACGTGTAGGTTAGTACCTTTCCTTTGGTGCACAGAGAATTTTAGTAGTATCAAAGGCAGTTTGAAGAATTATGAGCCCAGATTTTCACTAGGTAAACTTTGAGGTTTTACAATGATTATGGAAATGACAATATGATAACTGGAAATATGGGGAGAACATGGAAGTCTGACCAGACAATGACTGATAGAAAGAAGGGCACCAGCTGAACAGGAACGATATTTTAAGCTTCTGATAAAACAAGAAAGAGAAACTCAAGTAATGAGTTAAAAGGAGAAAGCACTTTGAAATATATTAAAATACCAACTAAGAGAGTACTGATGTTGTACATTGGTCAACTCTGATGAAAATTTTCCAGACGTGACTACCAAATCAGAGACTACAAAATGCAAAAGAACAAGAGTCCATTATTTTTATGAAGCAAAGAAATAATATACAGATATGAGAGAGAGAGAGAGAGAGAGAGAGAGAGAGAGAGAGAGAGAGAGAGAGGACTTAGCTAACCTTTACATTAGGTTATTTCTCCCAAATATCACTTATCAAATTAATTTTCAATGTGAACAAACATTTCCTGTTATATATTTATCATAATTAAGTTCTTTCTGCATCAAAATTATGCTTTATACTGTTTTCTATTAGCTATTCCTCAAAAATATTCCTAAAGTATGTCTTTATTATATTCAACTATGGTTGTCAATATGTTATTGTCTAGTATCACAGAAATACAAAGAATACAGAAGGTAAGAAAATGTTTGCAAATTAATCAAAATGCTGTAACTGCATTATGGTTGTCTTAATGAACTAGAGACAGAACACGGAACAAACAAAACAAATCACTGAAAGCTTCATATGGAAATCTAAATTTTTATGTATAAAATTGAGCAATGTATCAGATTTTGATAGATTCTCAAATGGTTACAACAATAGAGTGTTTTTATTGTTTTATTCTACTGTTTTTGTTTTATTTTAGCTTAGTCTAGTTTTTCGTGTGTGCAGTTTACTCCTGAGCAACTTTTTGTTTCCTAAGAGGAATCATGGATATAAGCTCGTTTTGTTCACTTTGCTAGTTCTTAGTCACAGATTTGAACAAAGTTCAAAGACCATGTGATTCTTCCTAACAGAAGAGATCTACAAGGTAAACAGTGACTCTCTCTCTCCTTCTCTTTTTAAGTAAATGAACGTGTTAAACTACAAGGAAAGAAAACTGGGATTACCAAGCTGTGGATTTCAGATATCTTGAACTGCTATCAATGGAAAAAGCAATACAACTTTCTCTGAACCTCAGTAAGTGCATGGTGCTCAGTAAGTATTTCAGAACATTCCGGGAACACAGTCACATTCTTCAGTGTTAGGGCAATGAAAGGAAAATGATCAGTTAAAACTCAGACAGCTTTAAAAGCTAAACTGTGTGTATGAGAGGACACAAGAAGGAGGATTTGTCAGCATAACCAGGAATCAGAGGCCCTGGGTGAAAATTGAAGTTACCGAAGTTGCTGGCAGACTGAAGGTATAAATGGACATGCCTACCCCATGAAGCACTTTCTGTGAGGTCTGTTCCCCTTGCTTTCCAACCCTATTGGTAGTTTCCAGTGCCAAACCCAACTAACAAGCAGCCGGTCTGGGAATGAGAAAGCTTAACATCTAACTACATTTTCTATGACACATGACAGGGCACACAAGGGAAGACCTGCACTTCATAGGAAACATGCCACGGATTGGCAAGGCAACCCAAGGATCTATTCCTTCCTCTCAGGTGGATTTTTTCCTGAAATTTAGAAGCTCCATTGCAGGTAAGGTGTTGAAGATAACAAGAAGTTAGATTATGAAGGCCTCTAAAGGTCTTCCAGGCAGAGGAAACAGCAAGTACGAGCACATAGTGACTCAGAAAGGCTAAATTTAGGAGAGAAACAGACGAACATCTGACATGGTTGGAGCACAGAGTTTAGGGAAAGGGAGAGTTGCAGTGTTCAGGGGGAGGCTATAAACATGGACAAGAACTTGATTATCATAGCCATGGCGGGTTGTGCAGAATTGTTCTGAGAATAATAGGTGTTTGTTGAAAATAATTTATCAATTAGAAATTTGAATTCCGACTCTTGTTTTGAAACTGTCCTTTGAGTTTGTTGAAAAAAATACTAAGTGCACATAAAATATAAGTAATTAGATTCCATATATATACTTCGATGAGTAATTATTAATATATTTTATAAACTATTCAAGATAAAGGTTAGGTAATCATGTAGGTACTTTTGTAAGTTAAAATGTAAGTGAACATATAATAATTTGGCTTTGGGGCTATTTTACAATTTTTCTGTATGTTTAACATAGGCATCTTTTCTTTTTCCTGCTTACTCAGTACATTAGGGCACCATACGTTTGCTACCGTGATTTACTTTGAAATCAAGTTATATTTGCAAAAGTCTTAATATCTAAACTAAGTCCATGATTTCCACAGGTCAGTAGAATCTATGTGGTCACTAGGTGAAGTGGGACACCTCTATATTTTAATAGTTATAGTTGAAAATGTATAAGTCATTTTTAGTTGGTATTACACAGAAGATAGAAATCAATGATTAATTTTGGTACGTATTTCGTGGTAATTTCTCAACTTTCTGCATGCTTTCACTCCCACATTTTTCTGCAGAATACAGTACTTTTAGGATAGAAATCTTAGTTAGGCCATGTTAAAACATATATGGAGTTGGGCACATAAAAATGTAAATATCTGCAGTAGGGTTTGGGGTTTAATTTTTAAATTAGGACTTTAGGGTGTCAGTAGCAAAGAGTGTCGTGTTTTTCTTAAAAGTGACAATTGCAATATTGATCAGTGCATATTCCCCAAAAGGTGGCAGATAGCAAGGTCTTCTTATCTTCCTGCTTAACCATAAATAGGTATTTACTGAGATCCTGTTAGATCTTACTAGTCAGCCTTATGCAGGTGCGTAAGGCCAGGTCTTATCTTAAATAAAGCAACAATGCAAAGAGCTTATCTGCCTACTTACTTTCTGACATTATGATGAAGGAATAAGCAATCAGGTGCTGAAACTTGTCTTTAACTTTTGCATTTTAGCAATGCTTGCTTTGGACCAACCACTGCAATCAAATCTCAGTTTCACCATGTGTACGCAGATGAGAGACAATGTATACTTCACAATTTGTACTACAAAACGATAAAAAGATATATATGCTACTACTTTATAAACTATACACCACATTGCCATTGCCTTTCTTCTAGTGGCTTCAAATTCTTATTTTGTAAGTCTGATCTTCATTTTCCAGTTGAACCTATTTTCATAGTCTTCCTTTGCTCCTGAGATACAGTAAAAACCCTCTGAGGAGGTCCATGCCTGATTGTCAGTATCTTGTGATGTCTCCTTCTTTCTTGTATGCAGCCAAGGAAGACTTCAATTGCTCCTTCAATGCTTTCTTCATACATCTTTTGGTAGAGTTTTTGAACTCTTATTATAATCTTGGTTCTGTACTCAGTTCTGTATACAGTGGTGCAATATCCTGGGATATCCTGGGTTCTCACATACTAGGTGTTCCAGTTTGGGTCTTGAATGTCTCCTAAAGCCTGATATGCTCAAGGCTTGATTGCCACTCTGTGGTGGAATCTCCAGAAGTGGGGCTTGGCTGGAGGTAATTGGGTCATTGGGAGAATGCCCTTGAATAGACATTCAAACATCTCCCCTTCTCTTGATTTCTCTCCCTGTCTCTGTCTCTGTTCCTGCCTGTGTGTCTCTCTCTGTCTCTCTCTGTCTGTCTCTCTGTCTCTCTCTGTCTGTCACCCCTCCTTGCCTTGCAGCCAGCATACATTAAAAAAACTTCTGCTGCATGTTCCTGTCATGGAGTACTACCTTACCACTGGACCAAAAATATTTGCTACTTTAATGGAAAGCTGACTACCACACAGAGTTGTTTAGGAAAGAAGTTGGCCAATGTAGTATATGAACAGTGACAAGAGAAAAGGGAGTAGTACCTTCAAAAGAGACTGGTTCTGTTTCAGCTAATATTTACTATGCAGGAATATGGTTGTGGAATTGATCTTTTATTTCATTTTCCACCTGAAAGAAGATATAGAGTTTTCTGTGTGTATTATTTTGTCCTTACTGTGACACAATACTTGATACCCACAATTTAAGAATGGAAAGATTTATTCTGGCTCTATTTGTAGTAATTTTGGTGCATAGTTCACTGGCTCCAAGGCAGGATGGCATGGCCAAGGGGCATGGAGGAGGAGAAACAGTCCATGGCAGGGTAGGCAGGAACCAGAGAAAGAGAGAGAGAAGCACACACAGAGACAGAGATGGAGGTGGAGATAGATACAGAGACAGAGGGAGAGAGATCAAGGATGAGGAAGATACACCCTTCCAGGCCATGCTCCCAGTGACCCACCTACTCCAACCTGGATTCATCTCCTGACTCACGCTTAGCTATATCATGCCTCTATGATTTGATTACCCTCCTAAAGTCCTACCTACAAGTGCTTCAGGCATTAGGGTGATGTTTAGAAATAAACAACGAGGGCCAGTGATATAGCTCAACTGCACAAGCTCCTGCCTGGCAAGTGCAAGATCCCGAGTTTGATTACTGGTACAAAAAAATAGATATAAACCACTACTCTGTGTTATCAGCTAGCACTTAAATATTAACTAATAGCAACTAAGAAAAAGCAACACTAAGCTGTGATGTAAAACCAAAATACGTCTTCTTCTGAATAGGATTCGGGGGCTTGTTTATAGGAAGCTGCCTCTGTCCGTGTTATGTTTCCCAATTTCTTGGCATCTGAGATCTTTACAGCTTGTTCCTTTTGTCCCTAAGGAGAAAACACTGTTCTCAGAAAACCCTGAGCCCATGCATACATTAAGAATGTAATTTCTTATGCCAAATTAGGCCACTAATGGGGACAGCTCATGGCTGCGTGATTCAAACAGTGAGTCGATAAGAAGTAAAACCTTTGCTTTGCTAATTTTCAAAGTCAGTGAAAAGTTTAGTCTTTATGCAGTATGAGGTCATCAGTAACAGAACATTCCTTCAGTGGACACCAGAATTCCACTGCAATTGTCTGCTTCTGGGGAGTTGCCCATGTGTGTGGTAACTTGGATTATAGCCAGGTAAGAAGTCTTATAACATCCCAAGTATTGCACACAAAATAAAGGCTATTATTTTTCCATAAGGACAGGCTGGCCTATGGTTTTCAAACCAGGTTTACTGTACCTCAATAGAAATATATTGTAGCATACCTGTGGTGTGATAGCCATGAGGGAACATTGGAAGATTGGCTTATTTCCCTAGGGAATCAATTACAGCCTAAGATAGCAGAAGAATGAATATTTATATTGATTAGGTGGGAAATCAACTGTTTTGAAGTGCAGAAATTTATTAGGTTAAGAGAGAAGTATATAAAACATGCTTGGTTAAAGGATTTTCTGAGGGAAACATATCGTTGTGCAGTTCTGTGTGTTTGAAAATAGTTTGTGTTATATTAGCAGAAGTGAAATATACTAAATCAGTAAAATTAAGTGAACATGGCTCAGTCAGCAAGCTGTGCATGCCTTAGTGAGCAAGAAATTTGGGGCAATTTATAACGATGATGGAGGAAGATTCTATGGCATTTATTTTCTTGGCACTATGTGAGAGAGAGAGAGTGGAAATCTGCTGGATTTTGGCAGGCGTTTTCCTGAGAACATAGCTGAGGTTTAACAAAAAGAGTTTGATGGGAAGATTTAAGAAGGATTAACTGGTTTTTGTGCTCAGAAATTTCTCTAGCATCATATCTGCTTGATATTTCACACACTGTCACTGTTAGCATACATGCAGAAGAATCAAAAATTGTGAATGAATTTTTCCTCAACTTTGCCTGGGTGAAATTGTTGTTTGGAGGAACTTTTGTATTGGTCAACTGAGGGCTTGATTTTCTCAGTGCTGTACATACATTGGCTGGTTTAACTAACAACTGTGACAACAGATCTGGCTGTCCTCTGCCTATCAAATCGGTCATCTGTCTGCATCATTTGTCAGTAGGTATTTGGATACCTATTAAAAGAGTAATATTTCTTGATAATCAAATAAATCTTAGGGAGTTACAATGGAAAGCGAAATATACTTCCTTATTTCTTATCTTCAAAGGATACACAATTTTGATGATCTATTGGTTGCATTCAAATCTATAAATATATCTCAGTTTGACTTCCTCCAGAGAGAGATTCCAAAAAAAAAGTGAGATGCAAGTAGCAGTTTATTTGAGATGTCTGAGGAGGTGAAGACAAGATACATGGAAGACAAAGATGCTGAGAGCTTGCTTTGGGTTGCAGTTTGGGCAACTCTCCTCTCTGAAAGATTAGCCATCATGGGCTTAGGAAACAGTGTAAAAAGGGTGCCTCAGAATTATTTCACTTGCTGGTGACAACAGCAGGAATATGTTACATTTTCCATCAGTTGAGGTCTATTTCTGTGGTGCAACACTTCTGACCTTGTCCACTAGTAGGCAGCAGTGATGGCGAGAAAGAGTCCTGAGCACAGACACAAAAAAATGACTGTTATTTGGAGCATATAGATACAGTAAAGTACAAAGGCTATAGCAAAGGCCCTGGTGATGTCCACAACATACTTATACCACACCTCTTGCTATCCAATACTTTTTTTTTCTTTGATGGTACTGGGGATTGAACTCAGGACCTCGTGCTTGCCAGGCAGGCACTTATGCCACTGAGCTACATACCCTGCTATATCCAATACTTTTTATGGTTGATTTTCTCTGCCTTATTTCTGCCCTAAAGTAAGGATGGAACTAATAGTATAGCCTCCATTTATTTCTTGCTACCCAAATAACTCATCATGATTTTTTGTTCCTGTGTTGGTTAGCCTTGTATCATTTAGATAGCGCATAGCTCATTTTTCCCATGAATGGTATCTTCACAAATCAAACATGGCAAGACTTGCTTACTTGCTTCCTTATTTTTTTCTTGGTACTTTTCACATTCTAGAGCCTAGATTTGTTTGAGTTTCATAATTTGCATAGTTTCATAATGTAACTTATCTTCCTATGCGAGACAGCACAACAGATCTACACACTTCTGTGATAAAGTTAGGTATTAAATGATTTGTATATAGGTTGAATCCATAAATGAAAATTAATAAATAATGCTATCAAATCTATAGAATCCTAAGCTAGATTTGTGACATGCACCTGTAAACTCAACTACATATTTGGGAGAATGAGGAAGGAGAATTAAAATTGGAAGCCAGATTGAGATTCCATGTAAAAAAAAAAGGCAAGCAATATGCATGGCATCCATTCAAAATACTATATAATATAGACTGTTTTTAAATTTTACAACTGTCTGTTTTATTTTAGCTTGATAAATCTTCATTTCTTCCCTAGAACCTTCATCTTAGGGAGCTTTTCATAATATTTTTTAATTACATTTTGAAACTATTGTTTTCTGTAACACATTTTCTTTTACCTTCTTTATTTTACTGTAGCATATTTTCATATTATTCCCAAAGTAATGAAGTATTGGTGAAAAAGTATTTTTTTATTCTCAGTTTAGCATCCTAGGAATGAAAACCAGGGCTTTTATCACTTAGTTTTTATAATATTTTAAGCAATATTTTGAACCCTAGGGTTCAATGACTGAACCACGGACCTTCCAAATAAAACCAGCCTTCCATAAATATGGGATTAGAAATATGTGCCACTATTTTCAGCAAAGCCTTTTAAATTTTAAGATTTATTTCTCATGTTCTTACTTTAAAAATTTTCCTTTGCTTTGTCATTGGATTATATCAGGGATTTCTTAAAACAACATAGATATAACAGTGAGGAGAAAATACAATTTGAGGATACTACACAGTAATTTATTTACAAATATAGAGATTTTTATGCTTTGTTCTTATTTTAAAGAGAATAATAAAAAAGAGCAATAGGAAAATACCAACAACATAGATAAAAACAAAACAAAGTAAAAACAATAAAAATGATACAGGGTTTCGAACAAAATGATAGTAATTAACAGTGGTTGTTATATTACACATTATTATCTTCAATAAAGTTGCTCATATTACCAGATGTAAGAATGCACACAATGGAGTATTATTCAGGTATAAAAATAGTTAAACTCAAGGCTTTTACAGGTAAATGGATGTAACTAGAGACCCTATTCATAAGCAAAATATATCAGACCCACATGTGTAAACATTGTATTGTCTCTCTAGAGTGAGAACCTGAAAGAGTAAATAAAACCCAAAGCATATAATAGGTATTATGAAAGGGAAACAATTCCTCAAAGGAAGGAACAACTGGGATGAGGGGAAGCAGAAAAAGAAAGAAGGGAAGGAAAATATACATTTATATACATATGTATGTATATAGAAGGACAGCTGGGATAACTGCACTACTGCTGTCTAATGGTTTATTGAAAAGAACAGTTAATGCCTATTTTTATTTTTGATCAGTGATGCATGATTATATCTGGTAAGCTGAACAACTAATGTGAGCACAACAATATACCATATGACAATCATTGGTGAATGCCTGCCATGTTGTCCAGTGAAACAAATCTAGAGTTTTTTTTTTTTTTTTTTAATTCTGGCCTTGCTTTCAAATATTTAAAAATGCTGAAGCTCTTTTCAAGTTTATTGAGTAGGACAAAGCCTGTGTTATTTGAGTCAGCCTTATCCATAGAAAGGTATTCCATCAGGTTAAAGGGTCAAGAAGTCAACCAATATGTCCAATATGCCTTTGGAATCCACCTTATCTTCTTCTTTTCTTTTTGAGTAGTAAGTCTTTACAAACCATTGTTATCATTATTTTATTGAGGTTGAAGGGAGGTTAAGTGTGTGTTCTTGATTGATTTTCTGCTCTGCAAGTTTTATATATTTAAAGCATAATATTCAGTGTTCCATCTGCACAGGGCCTTTACTTCAGACCCCACCTTCTCTAACATGTGAAAATGTGTGTCTCCCTGTCTGGAAAGGGTATTTCAGCAGAAATGAATATTAAGAAGAAGCTGAGGGAGGTAGGCTTGGAGGTGATGGCTCTGGCTTGAGCACTGCTCTCTATGATTTTCTCAATGTATAGACATCTACTGCTCACTTTTCTTATCTGAGATTCAGTTTCTAAATTTTATTTTAACAAATAAAAATTGAAATTCCGGCATATGACATAGGATTTTTTGTTTCAACAAAAGTCTGAAATTATTTGGAAGCCTTTCAGTATTGGACATTGTACCAGAAACGTAAAGGTAAATGAGATGTAATTCTTGTAACACAGGGAATGGAAGAGAAGGGCGTAACAAGTTTAATCTTTTTTTTTTTTTTTTTTTTTTTTTTTTTGTGGTACTGGGGATTGAACTCAAGACCCTGCGCTTGCTAGGCAAGCGCTTATTCCACTGAGCTATATCCCCAGCCCCTGAGAAGGGCGTAACAGAAGAATGAGATTGTGTAATGTACATGTGCCACCTCCTGTGATGTATGTAGTCATTGTGCAAATGCTGCCTCAATGCACAGACTTGATTCTTTCCACGATTCTGGTCACAAACACAGTTGGTTAAGAACCAAATCAAATTTTCCCATAAGTTCACCTTTGAATCTAACCATTGAATTTCATTCCATTTTCATCCACCTGGGTTTGTCACCAGCATGATGGAAAGAATGAAATTTGTGAACTGAGCCACCACTCTACTGCAAACATGCTTAATTTAAAAAGTTAATAGGTCACAGCCAATTTTAAAAGGTCATCAGTGATGTCAAAATACAGAGGCATAAATGGTTCTAGAAACAAATGCTATTTTGAGTAATTATCACTTCGTGTTGCACCAGCCTAGTTAGCAAATAACCCAGGAAGCTGTCGGTTTTGAGTGGGACCTACATCAAGAGAAAACAATGCAACAGATCCAGGCTGCTCTGCAGGATGTCCTGACACTTGGGGCATATGATGCTGCAGAACCAATTGTATGTAAAGTGTCAGTGACAGACAGGGAGGCTGTTTGGATCCTCTGGTGGGTGAATCAGAGGCAAGACCCTTAGGATTTTTGGAGCAAGGTCCTGTTAACATCTCCAGACAACCACTTTCCTTTTGAGAGATAACTCATGGCTTGATACTGGAAAGCTATTGCTTAATATCAATTATGACTATGACTTCATACCAGTATTTAAATATTGCTAAAATTACACTGTAGTCTTGAAGTTATAAGATGTCAACAGAAAGCCTGGGGTGGTGGCGCATGCCTGCAATCCTAGCACTCAGGAGGTTTGCAGCCTAGGTGAGAAGATAAAAACAAAGAAAAAGTCATCCAGTACTTGAAAGCTTGACTTTGCTTGAGTAGGTTTGTCTTTTGCTGCTGTCACTGCCTGTGGACATCAGAATCTGTTTTTTGCAATGTTATGATTCACAAGTGTGACTCTCTGGGGTGCTTCTAGGCCCTCAGCCTTGGAACTGGATGCATCCTTGATCTTTCTTGTCCTGTGCTTCAAGCTCTTGGGCTGAGGAGCTGCTGGATTTCCTGGATCTGCAGTGTGCAAATGGCCACTGTGAGGTGATCTAGGCTCTGATGCTATAAGCCAATCTAATAAATCTCCTTTTATAATTATGCATACATATATATTTCTATTGGTTCTTTTCCTCTAATATACATTTTAAAAAATTTAAGTTTGTAAGCCCTTACACTTACCTACTTTTTCACTTTTCTTTGGGACAGATTTCCCACTTTACATATAAATAAGCATAAGGCCAAAAGAGTGTTTCCTCAAGAACAAATAATCCTAATTGGTGCTTAAAAATAATTCTTTTGAATTTTCCCTTCATTCTTGCACCTTTGATAAAGACTGGCACAGCATCTTCTATCTCACAAGAAATATTATGCTTTACAAAATAACTTAACAAAATAGACAGGGAGGACAAGGTCCAAAAAGCAAATATTTATCCTGAAATCAAATGAAATACATAGTAAAAATAGTTGATTAGGGAGTTTCTTTAAAATAATGTCAAATATAGGTGTCAGATAAATCTCTTTAATGATGACCATGACTAATCTAAAAAAAAAATTAAAATTTGAAATGCAGGCTTGGCTTACAACCAAAATATGATGTTTCAGAATATAAGAAAAATAGTGAACATAGCACTTACTAAAAGCAGAAACCACTTCCCTCTAGTTCTTAAATATGAATTATATCACTGGAGACTAGATAGGATCATGTGCATGGACATAAAAGTGGGAATAATTTACCAAGGCAGGTGCATTTTCATGAAGATTCAACTTCTGCATTCTCCAAGAAGTATATCTGAGAAATCATCACAAGCAAAAGTTCCAGAAAATAAGAATTACGGTAATCCAGGCTTGAAAAATCAGAAGCATTTACCTGCATAATGAAAGCCTTTGTGCTATATCCACCTGACTGGGTTTATTTCCACATAGAAAAAAATACTAATATATATATATATATATATATATATATATAAAATCAGTAGTAGTTTCAATAATCTTACGGAAGATTAAAAATCAAGTTTTTCTTTTTACTTGCATATGAGGTCCTAAAGATTTTGCTGTTTGCAGTGAAAATATATCATTATAAAAACAAAGGTTCAGATTATTAGATTGTAGCTGCCAGTGCAGTAAACATCTTCTTTATTTGGTAGTTTAATAGCACTATCCCCTCAAATAGTTGACACATTATAGCACAGCTTGAGACAGGGACTTTCTCATTTTAGAATGTTAACTTATTTTCGCACTGAAATAGCCCAGGAAAAGGAAGAGAAATTTGAGGGCTCTACTGAGGAGTCTAGGGTGACAAGATGTGAACTTGCAATCCTTGGAATTGTATGATGGCAATCATGAAATGCGGATTAGGTAGCCAAAATAGTATGTAATTTAAAATAAGCCAAATTTAATACTCACAGTTTTTGACTTAGGGATTGTTTTGGTTTGATCCTTTCTATCTCCTTATATAGAGAATGTGGAGACTGAGCCGTAAGCCCCTCAAGTCTCCTCAAGCCGTGGGATTCTGTGCCTACCTGTATTACTCTCAATGCCAATACAGTGTTGTAGGTTCTTCCAACAATCACCCAATAAGTCATATATTCTGGGATCATTGCCTTGTATGGTCCTTTCTCACAGATACTCCAGATTTGGTCATGTAATTGCCTTTAGCCAATAGGACATAAACAGAACATTGCAAACAAAGATTTGAAAGGCACCAGTGCATTCTGCTCTGCCATCTTGGAACCCTGACCTGGAAGTAGAGCATAAGAAATCCAATCCAGCCCTCCAGAGACTTAGCTAAGGAAGCCAGGACACAGAAGCTGATAACAGGACTGAGTACAGATCGTGTGACTGAGGCACTGGACCTCTAGCTATGCAGATGTAGCTAAATGTGTATGTCCAGGAGCCATTAAGTTAATTGAGAAAATTATGAAAAATGATCCTTGTTGTCTTATGACACTAAGTGTTAGGTTATTTTGTTACAGGGCAATGGATAACTGACCCACCATTTGGAAATGGCTTCACTTAAATATAAACCTGAGCTATTTGTAGTACTAAAAACAACAATTTTTATCTGGCTATCCGAATATGAATAGTAAAAAAAGGGGGCAGACATTGTGTACCGCAAACAGTTACTGATAAAAAAAGTGAAAGAGATCTTTTTTGTCTTGGTCATGACTAGGTTCTAACACTTAATGAAACAACAGGACTTTATCGTATATAGGTGATAAGGAATCCCTTCCATGCTTGGATGATAAAATCCACATTTATTGTTTCACAGTTATTTTGGTTCAGGAATTTTAGCATAATTTTTCTGAGTGTTCTGTTTTAGAGATTCCCAGGAATACAATAAGTGAATTACAAATTGTAGTTTTGTCTGAAAGCTCAACTGGGGAAAGATTCAAATCCAAGATCATTCATATGATTGTTACTGAGATTCAGTTTCCAACTGGTTTCTAGCCATATGGTCAACAATTTCCTGGCATATGAGCTTATCCAACATGGTAGCTTGATTAACCAAACCAGAGAAAGAAGAAAGACTGCCCACAAGGTGGAAATTTCACCATTTTCTAACCTAATAATGGGAATGACATCTCAGTATTTTAGTAATAGTGTATTTGTTAATCTGTAGGTGCAGCCCACATTCAAGTTTAGGGAATATATAAAGACATAAACGCAAAGAGAAATTATTGACATTCATTGCTGAAATCTACCTATGATATGCCCACAGAAGATGCCAAGCATATCTTTAAACAGATGCACAAATAAATGAATAAGCAAGCACATATTAATGAGCAAATAGGTGTCAGTCACTGTGCTAAATGCAAGGAATTCATACTTGATAATTATATGATCTCTGCTTTCTAGGGGCTGTAGTTAAACAATGAACAGTAAAAAGGAAAAACACAATAAAAGTGCTCACCCACAACTGTGGGCCGTGAGATACAGATGGAATTAAAATAGAACATAATCCATATCAAAGGATGATTCCAGGTGGAATATTTTGTGGGTGTAGTAACTTACCTAGGACTATAAAAATGGTTTGTCATTTTCCACTTTATTGTAAATAATACAATGCAATGAAGGTCACATACAAGACAGTTTCTGCGAGGCGTGTGTGTGGGTGCATGTGTGTAGCAGAGAGTAAGTGACAGATATATATATGGATCCCTAGAAGTTTTATTCTCCTTGATCTGTCTCAAGAAAAATACGCTCTTACAAAGTTTGTTGATGAGCCATCTGTCCCCAAGCCATCAGGTGACCCTGGGAAGTTCTTAAAGGGGAGGCATACAGAAGAGATAAAGTACAGATGCAGAGACAAACCCAGGTGTAATTGATCTCACAGTGGCCCTTATTTCCAGAATTGTTCAGGTCAATTGCACATTGGAGAAAATTGACTAAGTTACTAGTTTGGGGCAAAACTATTCTAAAACCAATCTTTTCAGATGGAAAAGAGGAAGTCCTTTGACATGAGGGCATTTCTGAGGGATGAACTTCAGAGGGAAATTTAATGATCTGTAAACTTTCACATCTGTTGACAGTTGTTCTCTGGTGTTATTGCAGAGAACAAAATGAGATGAAAGTGTGATTTCTAAAATGAGTATACTGAGAAACTTATTAAAATTATGAATAGAATGGAAATGCATAAAATTATGGAAATGTCACCTGGAAGGTACTCCCTTACTTTGCTTTATATTAGACAAGTGAGATGGGTAAAAGTAGATATAATACATCTAACAGCGTGATTCAGATCCGTAGCTAAATTTTAAATCCTGCCTCCACTATCTGCTTGTTTTGGGAATTTGAGTAATGCCTTGGTGATAGCCAGGGTTTACAAAGGAATATGTTTAACACACAACGCATTATTTATTTATAGGATTATTTTATAATATTCATCCAAAAAGTCAAAGGCAGAAGAGGGAAGGAAATCTTTCCACATACTAGAGACCCACAGAATCCAGCTGAGGGCCTGAGTTCCACAGCAACGCCCTGCCTGTATCTAGTTAGAGGCCTAGAGCCCACAACAATGTCTCTTTCAAGTCTGTACCAAGCATCAGTGATGGGAAACCCCAAGGTCAGTGGTGGAAGCTAGAAAGTCTGTACCTGTGGGATGAAGGATCTGTGCTATCAGCCTGAGGGATCAGTACTGGAGCTAGAAAGTGACCCTCTAGGTAAGGACCAGAGTGCCCCTGAAACACCTTTAGCTGTCTTCGGTAATAGCAAGGACCCAATCCCCTCCAGGGATAAGAACAATTCAGAATAACTCACTTAATATCAGGACAACAGTGTATAAAGAGTCTCCAGGAAAATCAATACTTCAACATCTTCCCTCCAGGTCTCTTTTCATGCTGTAGGCAACAGTCCTCAGGTGGGCCTCCCACATGCAGAGCCACACTGACTCAGTTCATCTGCGTGCTACCAGTTGACCATTAGTTAATCCGCCACACTTCTAACATCTATGGGGTTAAGAACGCTCATCTGTAAAACTTATATATAACTAATCACCGCTTTGTTTTGAGAAGTCAATGAGAATTTCTACCAAAAATGCAGTACCTTAATGTGAATTTGAACTATTTTTTTCTATTGTATGACTCAAGATTTTGGGAACACGTCTTATAATGACTTATCTTGGTATCTGATACTCCCTCTTCGAATGCTTCAGAAGTACACATCCTCCCCTTCAGTTCTCCTATGCTGTAGGCAACATAGAAGGAGAACTGGAGGGGAAGAGGTTCTGCTGTTCATTTTCCTGGAGAATCTCTTCACACTGTTTTCCTGATATGAACTGGGTTGTTCTCAGTTCACCAAAAGTCCATTATTAGACACAATCTCCAAAATTTAGGGTGGCACCCAGTCAAGAAAAGTCACCATTTCTCAAGATTCACAGCAAAAGGTAAGTCTTGAGCTTTATCAATGGGAGGCAAGGGAAGTCAGATGACTAACCTCACCCAGAGACACTGCTTGAGTACTCAGCCATCAATGCAAGTTTCCAAGCCAGCTACACATTTAAAGATCTGTTTCTTTAGATGAGTTATGGTGATCCTTTTAAAGTCCTAGTGCCCAAAATTCAAGTCGAAACTCAAAAGTGCCAGCACGGCAGTTAAACCTGAATACTGAGGTTTTAGTATAGAGAAAAAAAAAAAAAACCCAGCTCATATATTAACACCTGGCTGGGGATATAGCTCAGTGGAATAAGCACCTGCCTAGCAAGCGCAGGGTCCTGAGTTCGATCCCCAGTACCACAAAAAAAAAAAAAAAAAAAAAAAAAAAAAAAAAAAAAAATCAATCCCTGGTCCATATATTAACACCTATTTTAAAAGAAAAACATAATAACACAAATGCCACAGGTAAACCTTAGTAGGGAATATTTTTCCATTCTGTAGGTTATCTCTTCACTCTACTGATCAATTGTTCACTGCACAGAAGCTTGTTAGTGGGATATCATCTCATTTGTTGATTCTTGCTATTTCTTTTGCAATTAAGGTTCTGTTTAGGAAAATCCGTTCTCATACCTATGTCTTCAAGAGTTTTATCTTCCAGAAAGTTTAATGGCAAACTCAATACCTTTGAGGCATATCATAACTGACATATGTGAATACAAAATATCGAGAAACCACGCAGACTGCTTCAAAGCTTAGGGGTGTCTAAGGACACAGGTGCACAGTAGAATACAGTTATGTCATCACAATTTAGCAGAGACCAACACACATGCACTGGTTATAGCACGATACAGGAATGTAAATATGAAACGCAACCTTATAAGAATTACACAGTAAGGATGCAGGTGGGCTCTCTTGTGTTCTTGCACTCTCTGCTCTGCTCCATGCTGCCTGTTCTTGTTGCTGATATCTTGCACACATGCATTCTTTAACCTTGGGTTCTCACCTATGAAAATCTTACTTAGACTCCAAAACAGCTGGCATAGTCCGCAGGACATTGAGGTTAGTAGGCCCAGCGTGGCTGTGGAAACAGCACTCAAAGGCAAGGGAGAGCCCCAGAAATGGCCCGTAAGCATCCATGGCCTTGCCATGCTATGTGCACCCACGTGCTTGACAGTGTGGAAGGCCCCAGAGGATTGGAAAGCAGTCTGTGTGGAGGCCAGGGATGTCTTGCTAGCCTTGGAAGTGATAGACAAAGTCTTCCCCCCGTGTTGAAATGGTGGGGCAAATAGCTTGTTCTTCACTCTCTTCTGCTGCATAAATCAACAGGCAAATGGCCTTGTCCAGCAAGTAGACCAGCTGCAGCAGTTATAGGAGTACCTTGAGCAATGGTTTGCTGCTGCAGAGCTCAGGGTATTAGACGTGCGAAGCACTGCCACTTCTCAAAATACCTACAGAAGCTCAAAAAACCACGAGAACATCTCCTGATTTTGCACACTAGGCTGGGTATTCATCGAAAAGTTGGGGTAGAGCAACCCCTAGCCCAGGTAGGAAGACTGACAGGTCTGCCTACCTCTGCCCAGCATAAAACGTGCACAACCTCCACAGACATGAAGCTGTGGAAGCTTGCAAAACAAAGCAGAAGGTGGGTGAAGCAGTGCCTGTGTGGCTGCTACAGCAGTAGGACAGATGATGGGGCTGATAACACTCAGTTAAGTCCACAGACGATGTCCCAAACAGTCAGCACAGTCAACACTTCCTCTACGATATGGGCTCTGCGGGACGTGCTGAGCACAGCCCCAGAAGCAGATGATCAGACAGTGATGAATTATTGGTTGATGGCAATGCCTGCCTGGTTTGGAAGAATAAAAGTGACCTTCTAGAGCAAGTCACATCTAGACTTAGTAACTGTGCTAAGTGAGACGGGGATGCAGCAAAGGACGTTCATACTGTTCCTGACCCAGGATGCTTTGAATGCGTCAGCTAGGCTGAGAGACATGAAAGTAAAGTGCTAATGTAGGACAAGATTGGGACTTGCAAAGGAGAAAAAGAAGGGGCTCTGGGTGAGCCGGGCCCTCTCCCCAAAGATAGGCTGTGGGGCCACTGGAGGTCAGTCAGCACCAGATCTGGACAGACCTGCTGGTTGCTGGCCCAACCACAGATAAGTTAGATGGGCAAACTTTGGATGCGTTGCTGACTCTGTGGAGACAGTTACATCCTGAGCAGCAATAGCTGCCTATGGGCCAGGGCCAGAAGGCCAAAAAGCCCCGGTGAGGGAGGAAGTGACCCTGACTTCCTTTTACCCACATTGGGAGGCAGGCAGAGTTACCAGGGTCTTGGGGGTCCCAAGAGAATGGAGGCCACTTGTGGAACTGACTATTCACTGGTCCCCAAGAAATGTGCAGTGTGTACTAGGGTTGATGGATATTGGAGCTGAGTCGAGTGTAATACACAGCAACCCAGACTGTTTCACAGGACCTACCTCCTGTATAGAAGGGTGTGGAGGTCACTACGTCACGGCCCAGAAGGCCCAGGTGATTTTAGATGTCCAGCACTTGCCCCTACTCCTGTACAGTGTTTATGTTTCCGCAGTTGCTGAACACTTACTTGGGGTGGATATACTGATGGTTGCTCGGCTAGACACCACATGGGGAGAAATCTGGTTGAGAATTTGCATGGTAAAAACTGTAGTCTGATGCCACCCACACTACACACTGCTGACTCTCTCATGGGCCACATGACTGTGTGCATGCAATGGCATCAACTGTGTGGAGGCCATGCAGAGATAGGACAGACTTTCTCAAAATTACAAAAACGGAGGGGTGATATACCCTGCTCCGAACCCTTCAGTAGGGCCCATGCAGAATCCAGATAGGCTGCAGTGAAGGATGGTAACGTCTCATCCTTACATCAGCACACAGGACCAATTTACCTTCACCTGGGAGGAAGAAGAGTGGACATTCCAGATATCGCCACAAGGCCATCTGCATTGCCCAACTTTGTGTCATGGCCCGTGGCCCAGAACCTGGCTACTTGGGCCAAGCCACACCCTGTGTCACTGTTTTATATGGAAGATATTATGTTAACTTCTGATTTTCTTGCAGATTTAAAAGTTGCCAGGCACAGTGTGAAGGAAGATTTGCTGCCATGGGGATGGACCATGGACAAAGGCAAGGTCCAGGGGGCTGGCCTGTCCATAAGATTCTTGAGTATTGTGTGGCCGAGTAAGACCAGATCCCTGACTGTGCTAACTGCAGGCATATATCCGCACGGTAGGGTTTTGGCAGGTGCACCACACCTGGCTGCCCTGCTGTGCCCTTTATGCCAGGTGAACAAAAGAGGCACAGCATGGAGCTGCACAAATGCAGTGGAAGCTGCTTGCTGGATAGATGCAGCAGAAGCTGTTTTTAAGCTTTGGAAGAGGGATGTTGCATAGAGGCAAGCCCTGTGAATCATCAACCCTAACCTGCCACTTTTCCCAACAGTCAATGTGCAGGACTATGGATTTGCCTGGAACCTATGGCAAAAGCACAAAGGGAGCCGAGAGCTGGTGTTCCCTCACTGAGAAACAGCAATGCTACGCACAGCTCTGCATGCCTGGGAGGAATCATGGGACAGGTGAATATCTGAGGCACGAACGTGTTCAGCCCATCCTGGAAGCAGGGGAGCAGAGAGCAAAAACCAAGGTTCTCACTGGTAAATTCTTTCTCGGAAGCTGTCCTCGTGGAATCTTGGCCTCTGCCCTTCTCCCTCTTCAGCAGGACAGCGTTTTAGATAACATCTTTCTTTACCCTCCAACCACATCGCTGGAAGAGACAGTTTAACTATTTAGCCTGTGAAGAAGCAGTTAGCAAGGGACAGGACCTAAGACTGAGTAGAGTTTGTCAGCCTTACAAATAAACAATACTTAGGGATAAACCTAGGAAATTAGAACTCTGATCCCCAGAAAAGAAACTTCTTAGGTGGAATGGATCAAATTAACAACTGTGAACTGGGTTTTGAAGAATTCAAAGACTCTCAGTAGCTGGTTTTTCTTTGAAATCTGCATTAAAGAAGCAGAGTCTCAGTTGGTTATTTTAAACATAGGGGACTATGTGTGACCGGTGAGCACTGAAAACGGAGTAAATTCCCACGCTCTGCTTATCCGTAAATACCCGAGACAAAGAATTGCACTAATAGCCCCTGGGAATCCCTCCCAACTGGGATCTTATTTTCTTTTTATACTTCCCGTAAATATTCTCACGGATTTCTTCTTTGGTCTATCGTTTCATTCTCCAACTTAGTGAGACACTGGCCAGTGTCCTCCCAGCCAGATTTCTTAATTTAAATTCCTATAAGCACTGCACATATAATATTTTTTTTTCCTGAGACAGGGTCTCATCATATATTTCAGGTTGGCTTTGGGTTTACTATATATCCCAGGTTGGCCTTGTACTCATGGCGATCCTCCTGCCTCAGCCTCCTGAGTACTAGGATTACAGATGTGTGCAATCATGCTCGGGTACATAGATAATAATTATAAAGTGTTTCTGCAGTTATGTTGAGAAAAAAGACAAATTATCAGCCTCAATTTTATGTGAGTAAATTCCATAGCAAATGCCTGCTTTGGATCTGAAAGGTGTTGAAGGGGATGACATAATATGTTACGTATACAGAATGTATGAAATATTGTTAGTTATTAATGCTATTGTCATTATTAGTAGCATAAAAACATTATCATTTCTATCACTGTGACTGCTTCAATTTTCAGAATGTAAACTTGTTGAAATTTTTTAAATAAATATCTCACTCAATACCTCAATTAGAGTTTTCACTGGATAAAGTAATGAAAATTTTTGGTAACTTGGGTGATAGAGAGCAACTGGAAATACCTTCACAATATAGAAAAGGACAACAGAGGATTTACGTTCAGGTGGGAATATATTTAGCCCTTCTTTAGTCAAATCACAGGAGAGCAACTAAGAAAAATATCTTCTACTTCTCATCACTGAACACACTATTACATTGTTAAGGCCTACAGCATCAAGCTACATTTGGTTTTGATGGATTCATACCACTCTCCTATTTGTGTAAAAACGGAACTTGAGTACTCCTGATTGGCTCTCAAATATATTGTCAGATTGACTGGGTTTGAGGACAAGCTCTTTCCTTGAGAAGGAAGACCCTGGCTGCCGTGATGCAGGCATGTTTACACAGTGTGGCCAAGCTGGACACCATTACAGCAAAGGAAGACTTCACAATTCATGGCAGCACAATGGTCCCCAGGGCTATTTTCACAGAGGCCAAAAGAAACCACACATAAGCAACTCTCCAAGCCAACAATGTGACTGTCCTTTTTATTGATAATTATCTTTTACATATCTGAATAGGCTTAGGCTCCTGAAGGTGTAAAAGATGCCCTGGAGGTAGAGCCAGCAAAAATTAACACTCCACTGCACATCCTAATTAGGATTTAATTAGGGAATTTAAAAAAATGCCGAGCACATGTTTTTAGCAAGTGCATAATCACTGACTTATTGCTTGTAGGTTTTGTACATATTTTTCATTGTAAATATCCAATTATAATTGTCATTTAGGTCATACTTTAGGAATTTAAAATCTTATTCAAAGCAATGAGAATTTGTTTCCTTAAGCGTATTATCCTGAAGTATACTTTGTGCATCATTTAATTTACAATTTGGTCTACACTGTTCCTTCTAATTGGCACTGAGGCCGAGCGGTATTTCTCTCACGATGTAATGCATTACTTACCAATGAAAGCCTGCACCTGATATTTACAACCAGTGTGTGAGGAAAAAATAAAGAGCAGGATCGCTGCTTTTATTCCTGAGAGATTTGTAACAAACCATGATGATAACATGGCCGTTTCGTTTTCACAGAGAATGCTGTATGTCTGCCTCCAGCTCTGATCAAACTTCTGGAGTGATTTATGGCAGATCTGTTTTGACCCGTCCCTGATAGGATTTAAATTAAAGACACAGTTGGAAAAGAAAATGGTATGTATCATGTGAGTTCCTCTAAAGGTATGGAAACAGTTCCGAGTTTGATTTCTGACCACTGCCACCAGCTTCTAAAAACCACAGCTGATGGAGGGTAATGTCTGATGTTGATTTCTTAATCACGCTGCCATTATGGAAATAATAGGTTGCTACAGTAATAAGCATTACTCCTGTTCTGATGGTATTTCTGGGCTTTTTACAGCCACTTGTAATGACCATTGAACTGTTTGGTCTAATGAGTGAGAAGACTCCAACATCTTTATTCAAAAGTCACTAATGATAATTGCCACCTATCACCCTTTTCTCTGGAGCCCAGAACACACATCCACAGCATGCCATTATCATCACTGCAGGTCCACTTCCTGATCTTACCAGACTCTAATAATTATGCTTAATTTATATCTGATCCAGGGATGGCTGCTGTAATTTCTCTCCAATTCATGTTTTCCGTTATGCCTGAATATCACTCAATTCTAGAAGTTTTCCTAAAGGTTTTATTGATAAAGTTATAAATGTGATTAGTGGCAGTGTTAACGCTCAGTGAGGACATCCTGCTAATATTAATTTATGTTACATGGAGTGAGGGCCAAGAATGAGGAATTTGGAAAGCGATAGAACTGGATTAAAATCTTTATTTCCATCTCTTAAATGACAGGCCCTTATAACTCCAGGCAAGTCAGCCTCATGGAAGCTCAGTGTTCAGGTTCTTAGGATGGTGGTTGGTTAGATTAAACCTAAAAGTGGTAGCTTTATTATATTTCATAATTGTTGCTAACTTTATTGCCATCCCAAATACTTCTGGTTTTTTTCAGAAAATAAATGGCCCTACTATATTCTGCCGATTAACACAGGTGTCACCATCACCACGATAATTATTGATATCAATAATTCAGTCATGAGGGCGGAGTGGATGGCTTGGGTCATTGCTGTGGGTCTAGTCAGGAGCAGCACCTGCTACATTAAGAGCTACACTAAACATTCCTGAGCTGAGTTAGAAGAAATAGTAAGTGGTTGATGCAGACATAAAGGAGGCAAATGAAGTGAGCCAAGAATGAATAGAATGCACTCAAAATGCAAGTCACTGAGCAAAGAATTTTCATTTATCCTCTCAATTATTTCACAAAAATTAAAAGAGTTAATATTTATGCAAAATAGCTAAGTAAAATTCATGCAATCTTATAGGCAATACATGGTAAAGATGTATTCTACTTGGAAGCTCAAAATAAAGAAATGACTCAAAAACGGGCATAGAGGAGCAGCAGTAAAGTACACAGCCTGGCAGATGTCAGAGAGCATCAAAAACCAGAATACTGTTTTATGTATGTTTCAATTTTAGAAAAGAACAACATAAAAATGGCATGCAAGAGGGGGAAATGATATTTCAGGATATATTTGATATTGACTAGATTTAAGTTAAAACATTTAACTATTTTTCATATACATAGTGTAAAAAAGAAAAAGTGATATTTAAAAACATGTTATGACATGTTATTATGGAAGAAATCTACATGAGAGCTAGTATATTTAATTTTCATATGAAAATGTTACTTCAGATATTCCAAACTTAGACACACAGCCACGCTTTGAATGCCATTCCTGATTAAGGAAATAGTCATTGTGAGTTTTAGTTCTTTGTTTTGGAAATTTTGAGATATGCTTAGGAAACAATGATATGTTTTCCCTCCAATTTGGGAGATATTCAATATTAGTATTATTAATTTTCACTTTTTAGTGACAGACAATTGCAAAATAGTCACACTGTTTTACTTCTTTCTTTCAAGAGATAGAGCCTATTTTCTTACCTTCCATAATAGATGACTTTGCTATGTACTTCTTATGTGAAATTTCTATGCCTAAACCTGAAGAGTCCCCCTGGCTTCTATTTTTACTGGTCTTAGAGTCCTGTGACTACCACATGAAGAAATCAAGGAAAGCCTACTGGCAGATTAGAGCTGATACAGAGACAGGAACAGGTAGGGCTAGCTTTTCCATGCCAGCGACACTGTGGAACATGCAGCCACAGAAATCCCACCTTGTGATTACATACACAAGAACATAGCTGCATCAACCAAGCGTCACCATTGCTGAAATACATCAAGTTGATATTAACTCACAAGTTCTGGGATGATTTGTTATGCAGCAAATGCTGACTCATGGAAATCTAGTCCAAACCACAACTACAAGCTTTAGGAAATATTTCTCAAATACAATCATAATTTAATATTTTGAGGAACTTAAGCAACTCTTAAGAGTGTTCCTAGGGGAGTTTTTATGTTTAATTTTTGAATAGATAATATATTCTTAACATTTAAAATTTCAAAGATATGTAAGTGTACAGAATAAAATCTTGTTGCATTTATTTATTCTCCAAAAGTTCAAATTTTTACACGTAGGGAAATTGTGCTATCAGTTCATAAAGTATTCTTTTAGGAATGTTGTGATCTCAAAAAATCATGAATAGTGTGGGATATACAAGTTGTGTAAGACAATATTAGCTTAAAGATCTGTATAATTAACACACATTTTATTTTCAAGTCATGGTTCAAAATATACTTAATGAGGTTTATCACGATCTCTCTGCTTAAATTATATACTGTCCCTGCCAGCACTTCTTATCCTCCTAACAGGCTTTTAGTTTTTACATGAAAATATCACTTTTAAATGTACGATGGCTATTATTCATTGTAGTTAATATTTGCCTATATTTTAATATGTTCCCTAGGGAGAGGAATAATTTTATGGTGAATTTGGATATATGTCAAGCAACCAGTATTTGTAGGCAGAGTAGATACTCAGTAAATATTTGTTAAGGCCACAAATACATATGATGATAATGAGAAAATTCTAAGGAAGTGTTCATAAAGAAATAGTATAACTATTTTTTGATATCATCTTTGGGTAAATATACAAATTTGGTTCAATTGTTCAGCTAATAATTAATGGATATGAGGTTAAAGCCATTTTATGGTGTCAATGAAAGTAATATTCACTGCTTTAAATATATAATGTCATTGCATGACACTACTGGGTGTCATTTTTAAGGGCTTCATCTATAGGATGTAATTATAGAAATTATAAAAATTTAGGAACATTTATATGCATGCACGTATAGTGATATATGTACATATGTCATATGCTATACTTTTTTGGAAATGTAATGAATGTGATTACAACAGTTTGGCTTCAGAAAATAAGTATTTGTGAATTCATGGTGAATCTGCCCAATGGACTACCTTCATGACATAAATAAACTTCCAGAAACCATTCTTTGAATGCAGTTATTTTTGCTAAATAATAGAGAATAGGTTCTGTTTCTTAGGTTCTGATGGCCGTAACATACATTGTTTCTAGTACTTTTTCCATAGGAAGCTGTGAATGTTCTCCTTTCCTATTAGTACTTGAGACTTAGAACACCAGCAACCAGATATACCTGACACGATTGCAAATGAAAGAAAGCAAGAAACATGGTCATCAAAGAGTAAGGAACCTTTCTCTGCAAAAGAAGATCTGCAAAAGGTTTTGGTGTTTAAAAATATCCAAGATTGATTCTTCTAATACTTTAGTCTACTGAAACCTTAGAGGTAGCGGGATCATTGGAAATTAACTGGGTGAGCATTTCTCATATGAAGGAAAAGAGAGGAGAGGAGAGGAGAGGAGAGAAGAAGAGAAGAGAGAGAAAATAAAGATTTGAGAAGATGCATTAACCTTCCCCTTCTGAGCTGAGAAGAGGAGTAATAGCCACATTCTTTCCAAGACACAAGGCAATTAATAGTTTTAGGAAAAGTGTCTTTTTCCAACAGATAAATAGAAGTTTGAGAAATGCTAAAGATTTCATAATAGTTAATGTCAAAAATTTTAGGGTGAAGCCAACCTCCAATAAATATCAAAGTAATAGTTGTGCGTTAAGTGTACCTTTGAAGAACTTCCCTATGAATAGAATCAAGCAGTTCATAATATTTTTGATCTAGCTATTTTCATTATTATATTTTTCACGTTTTCCATTTCATCATACATTTGTCCCTCACTATATCACAGTTTACTTATTGTGACTTCACCGTATCATGGGCTTTTAAAAAAATATATCTAATTCTGTTTCACGGAGTTTTCATTATATTGCAAGATTTTGCAATATGTAGTATTTATATAATATTGATGATTCTATTTATTTTTGCCACAAAAAATTAAAATAATATAAAAAATGTTCATTCACACATACATATTAAAATATTTTTAAAAATAAAATATAATATGTATTTCATCAGCAGATGAATACCATACTATACACAATGGAAATGCAGTAGGCCTGTACTGCTTGCGCATGTTTGCCAATGTGAAATTGTACACAGCAGACTATTAGCTGATAGAATGGAAGGTGGCCAAGCACAGTACTGTGTTCTGTATCCTGGGCACTGATTGGCTCAGTGACTGCAGCATCGCTCAGTTTGCTCTCCTGCAGTGTAGCATTCATTTAGCATCTCTCTCTGTCCACTTCACATCCAGTACCCACATAGCATTTTACACGATGCTAAAGTTACCTAGGTTTAAGAGTGTAGAAGGTGTTTAAGAGCATATGAAATGTATATAAGCAGGTGGGAAAGGTCAGTAAGAAAGTGGGAAAGGTTTAAAGGATTGTGGGAAGGGTTTATAAAGATATATATATGTAACCCTACAACCCTACTACTTTGTGGATTTTCACCTATTGTAGGGTCTCTGGAATGTGAACCACCAATAGATGAGGGATCACTATATTAACTAGAAGTTTATATATTGCACTAAAGAACATAATTGAATTTTAGGGAATACCATTACCAGGTTCTAGGGCTATGGGGACTCATTGTAGAGATTTGTTCTAGTTTCTTCTCCTAAGTAAACAATTGTACAAAACAAGCCCAAAAGATAATGAGTTTGCATTTATTAAAAGTAGGAAAAGGAAGGTATTCTGTCAAACAAATGTGGGGCATTTAGAAGTAGGAAAAGAAGTGTACTCTACAAGGTATGAGTGTAACACAGTAAAATGGAGAACACAGCCAGGTGTGGAGGTGCACGCCTGTAATCCCAGCACTCAAAAGGCTGAGGCAGGAGTATCACTGCAAAGTGGAGACAAAGTGAGCTAAAGGCCAACCTGAACTGCATGGTGAGACCCTGTCTCAAATAGAGAGAGAGAGAGAGAGAGCGAGCGAGCAGTGGCCCAAGCTCAATGGTGGCTATTTTTTATTACCTCCCACTCCTCAGGCTGACCTCGTGGGAGGCCATCCTATCAAAACCTGCTCGAGCTCTCCCAAGAATTGAAGATAATATTCTGACTGGCACCAACTGCAGCGCTTTTGAAACTGTTCTGTGCATGCATCCTAGAACTTGGTAATTAACCAAGTAAGTAAAAACATTGCAGATATAGAGGTAGACAGAGAGTTCATGAACAAAAACCAAACTGCCTGTGAAATGCTTCAAGGAATCAACAACTGGGATCTCAAGCTACTGAAAAGTTTCTGCATATCTAAAGAAAGGACCAGCAGAGTAAAAAGAAAACCCACACGTTTGGAAAAAAATTTAACTGACTGTCCCTTGGACAAAGGTCTTTTACCTACAGCATATAAACAATTAAAAAACATCAGCCCCTCCAAATTCAAACACCCAATCCGAAAATGGACAACTGAGATGAACACACACTTCTCAGATAAAGAAATACAAGTGGTAAATAAATACATGAAAACATGTTCAACATCATTAGCCATTTGAGAAATGCAAATTAAAACAACACCGAGGTTTCATCTCACCCATTAGAATGGCTGTCATTATGAAATCAACCAATAACAAATGCTGGCAGGGGTGTGGAGAAATAGGAACTCTTCTCCACTGCCGGTGCGAATACAGCCTGGTGAAACCATTGTGGAAATCGTTTGAAGATTGAAGATTTCCTCAGCAAACTAGGTCTAGATGTTCCATTCAACCCAGCTATTCCCCTTCTGGATATTTTCCCAGCAGATCTGAAAACATCATATCACAGTGATATACGTGCACCCATGTTCATAGCAATGCAATTTGTGATTGCTAAATTGTGGAAGCAACCCAAATGTCCATCCACTGAGGAATGGATAAAAAAATTGTGGTACTTTTATATAATGGAATATTACTCACTTATAAAGAAAGAAAAACCCGAGGTTTTTATAGGTATATGGTCACAACTAGAGACCATACTCATAAGTGAAATAAATCAGACCTGCATGTGTAAGCAATGTATTGTCTCACTAGCATAAGAACCTGAAAGGGTAATAAAAACTAGGAGGCATGATAGATGTTGTGAAATGAAAGGAAAATGCTCAAAAGTAAAGGGCAACTAGGGTGTGGGAAAGGAGAAAGGAAAGAAGGGGAAATCATGTATGTATGCATATACAGGATAGCTAACAGTTGTAAGACTTCTATTGTTTTACTCAAAGGAACAATTAATGATTAGTGGTTTGATCAATATTCCATGTCTCTACTTGTTTTCCTGAGAAACCACTTTTATATCAATAGTAATACAAAAACCAGTGTTAATTTCCTACCACTTTCTCTGTAACTCTGTATTGTTAGTATTGTTTGTACGCTATTTTGTAAATGGACGTCTGTTTGTTAAATGTTTTCCTTCTTTTATTTTTAAAATTAAAAAATTACATAACTAGGAAAAAAACCAGGTCATGCCCACTTCCCCCAACCAATTTGCTTTCCTTAACCTCCTGCCTCATTTCCTGCCTCCCCTGCAGACATACTACCCATAATTCCTCAAAGAGCACTAATGGAATGGAGGTATCCACCTGCCTAGAGCTACTTCCTGCTGAAAGGGATATAGGCCTTCACTGGGAACATATTCTCTCCACCTACCTTAGGATGTTGTGGGTTACCCGAAGGGTTGGAGAAGAAAATAAAAAAGGAGTTAGTGTCTCTATGTGGAGAACTGTCAAGTTGCCTGTGCAGAGGGGAAAAAGCTTGGAGCCCAAATTTGAGAAGGAATAGGTTAAATTATCACACATCCTGTGAAGGAGAAAGTACGGGAAAGATGGGTGTTAGACAAATTATCAAGAGCCTGACAGCCATAGCATTGAGAGATTATGCACATTATAGATCAAATTGAAAACAGGAATCAAAAACAGGTGTCCCTTTTAAATCATAGTGATTTGGGGGTCATTAGTGCTTCTATACATGTTCCTCCATGGCAGTACTAGAGTCCTGCTTTTTGAAGGGAAACCTCAAGGGTCTTCAAGACATTAACAAAAAGAGCTTTTTGTCATTTGAGTGGACTTTTTTTTCAGACACTCCATGACGTGGAGCTGGCTTTCTACTTTCCAGTTTTTCCCAGGGAATATCTTCCAACTTTTATAGGGTTTAACAAAGGAGGTGTTTTGAGCTCCCAGGCTTATTGTAAGCACAGAACGGGCAAACTTTATAGAGCTGTTGGATGTTTGTCCTGGTCCTGTGAAAATTCAAGTCACCATTTCCCATGTAAGATTTTTATGGATTTCAACTGGATCCCTTGATTAAGAACAAGTCTAATGATTGTCCAGGCCTTGAGCATCATTAAGGATATCCTTTGTGCATCATTACCAGCCTTTTGATTTTCCAAGGAGACTTTAACCAGTCCTTTCAGGGTCCCTTGAAATGCGTGACAATGCCCTGCTTGAAAAGAGAGACTGCCTTTCTGAGTTGTACGAGTAGTTTCCTACTCGTGTTTCATGAATACCTACTTATTTGCTGACAAGCTACTTTCTTTTCAGATTAACTCATGTAGCACCAGAAAAGCATGTATGGCTTCACACATATGCCTAAGTAGGGCCTACACAAATCTCTCTCTTGCTCTCTCTCTCGCCCTTGCTCTGGATCTCACTCTCTCTCTCTTTCTCTGAGAAGGGGTCCCTAGGGGAAGGGGTTTGGCCTCAGTAACGTGTGTGAAGTGATAAATGCATAGTCTGTCTTTTGATGTCCTTCTTGAACAAAGCTACCTTAGCAGGAGTCACCTCTTCAGGAAATTTGAGTGGTAGGTCACTGATATCCTCACTGATTGCATATGTTTGAGAAGTCATCTGTTCACCTCTGAGCCTGCAATTAGCAAAAGAGGCAGGATTATGAATCAAAGAAGTCTTTATACTAACCTCAAGGGTGTCTCAGAAATATGGCCTGGAATAATCCCAATGGGTAAAATCCGTTTTGGCCTTTACCAGAACTGGAGAATTTCTCCCAGCTATGTTAGTACATTCCTTCATTATGAAGGAATAGGACACTGTGGGACAATTAGAGTCTCATTGTTGAACATTTGATCTTTGGAATGACAGAAAAAGAAGTTCTAAATAGGGCTCCCATTGACCCCCATTATGCCTATAGATCTAGAGAAGGGATTTTTAGAAGCTAAAACAGAAGCCAAAGGAATTGCAATTATTTATCCATAATAGCAAGAGCCACCAAGGGCTTCTCACAGGAAATAGAGATGTCTGCGGACAGGAGCAGTGTAAGTCACCCTGGATATCTTCAGTCCTCTTTATCAGAGTGAGAGGTCCTTTGCCTTTCATCCTTATCTAGGTCCCAGCTGTTGAACATAAGAGAGGCTGTGCCCAGCAATTAGGTCATATTTGAAGATACTAGATCTCTCCGAGGTACTAGCTTTTGGTAGAAAGAAGGAGGAAAGCCTCATCGCCCTCTGAGAGGTAAGTTGGCATCTGAGGACAAGATCAAAGATATTTTTTTCCCTTTGGAGGTTTCTGTAAGTACCATAGTTCCTAGAGCTTCTGAGAGGTAAAGAGCCAGACAAGCCTGTATATAATGCCTTTCATACTATTTCCTTTTGCATAAAGCATATGTATGAAAACTGGTATGTGGCAAAATTGTGAGGCTGCTTGTATTACAGGATGTTTTTCTTGCAGACTGGTCCTTTTACAAAAAGAATCAGGCCAGATTTAATAGTTTTTTTTTTTTCCAGTAAGTTAGAGTGCTGTTGATCATTATCTCAGCTCTAGTTTTGCAAGATGGCTTGGAGATGTATTTAGTGCTTAAGGGACAGTTTGGTCTCCATGAGATGATTGTTTCATTGTCGATCAGTCTTAATTTTGAGGAAGTCTGCTGGAATTCGAGGTGACTGAGGGTTGAGGGCAATGGAGACTTCTGGGAATAGCAGGATGTCCCTGTCATTCTCTTATCTTGGTGTCCTCAGTCTTTACAGTGTATGAGGTAGGTGATAGAAATTTAGAGGGAATCAGTTTTACCTTCCCAACTGTTAGATAGCCCACCCCTTAGACAAAGCTAAAAAGAGAAGTGACACAGAGCTTAACACAATGAAGATCAAGTTTTGTTCTAAAGTTAAAAGTCATAATTTTTAGGAACTACTAGTTTTAAATTCCTTACTGCCACAGAAGAAAACATAAATCATTCCTTTAATGAATAGAAAAACAGGTAAAGGGCCAGGGAGTATTTTTGTTTTCTGTCTATCTGATGGTCTCAGACTTTGTCAAGTCTACTGTGAACAATACCCCTAAAATCATCTGCAAGACTGGATGTGGGGACAGTTGTGTGAGGATGTTTTATTTTCCTTTAGTGGATATGTACTCCTGCTATTCCTAAGTGTCCTGATAGGATATTTTAAAATGCAGCAGACAGATATCCACCATGACTGAGGTAGATTAGGGCCTGACAAAATTGCCTGGGGGAAGTAAGCAGTCCTGACTTCTTAATTATACAATCCCAGAACACATGCCCAGAACAGTTCCCAAAGCCCTGTACGTGCACTTCCTGTGAGAATTTGAGTAGGTTTTCTATAGGATGGTGTAGACCATGCAGACCGAGGAGGTGGGATTAACTGATGAAGGTAGCTTTGTTCAAGAACATCAAATGGCAGGTTATGCACTTCCCAGTTCGCTACAAGTAACTAAGGTCAACTTCTGCCAAGAATCTCTACTCAAAAAATGGAGCTCATAGATATTACTTGGGCATTAAGCAAAGAAGCTATCCAGTGGTACTTAACTCATGAAATGAATTCATTCCACAAATCTGGAAAGTATGGTACATTCATGTGCATAGACAAAAAGTTTGTTGACAAGAATAATTTTGGCAAACACTTCTGTTGGTGAACCAAATTGTTCATAAACAGGTTCCTGAGGAAAGGTAGCACTGCATATGTATTACAGGCTCCACATAAGACTTTCTGATGCTACAGGCCCATGCAGCAATCTACAAATAAGGAGCTTACTGACTAATAAGCAATAAGCATAAGCAGGAAATTCTACAACACCTAGAGACTGTCCATCTTCCCAAGCAGGTGACAGTCATGCATTGTAAGGGATTCCAAAGGGATTTCCTGGGGAAATGAAAAAGCTGATAGGGAGGCAAGAGCGACAGCCCTACAGAGCATCAAGTCCCTAACCTTATTCCCAGTTCCTGAGTCATCATTCTGTTCCTTCCTTAAGGGGTGCGATGACAAGCTGTAAATAGTCTACATGAGAAATGGTTACTAGAATTTTCACAGGAGTAGGAAAGGTAATCCTGTAATGCTAAAAACTTCTGGAAGAACTGAGGTTCTTCTTTGAAAAGCAAGATTTCTATATGGCTCTAGGAGTAGATAAATAGAGTCATTATGGACCCTCACTCACCACCACTTAAATAATTGCCTGTATCATGACTTCTATTTTTAATTAAATCCATTATGTGGGATTGCTAAGCCAATGGCTTGCAGGCACTGGGTAATTATCTAACCTCTCTCTTTGCCACACACTGTCCTCCACAGAAGGGAAGAAAACTGACCTGCTCCTCACATTTGGGGTCTATGTCCCCATTGTAACAGCCAAGTTCAGTTATTCTTTTCTTATTGCCATGTTTATGGATTGAAATCATTGATAAGGGGCTGGGGGTATAGCTCAGTGGCATAAGCGCTTGCCTGGCAAGTGCAAGGTCCTGAGTTCGATCCCCGGTACCGGAAAAAAAAAAAAAAAAAAGAAATCATTGATAAATTGACAAATGACTTCTGATGAGTTTTTTTTTTTAACCCAGCCAGTGAGCCAGAATTCCCCAAGATATGTGGGGAGCACATATTCCCAACTAAGTGGGGCCCACAGCCCTGTCCAGTCAAAAGAAGCTATAGAACAGAGATTTCCCTGTTCTTAGCATGCCCTAAGGAATTATAGGAATATATGTCTCTTGGGGGGAAATGAGACAAGCACTTAGGGTATGGCAAAGCTGGCTGGAGAAGTAGGCATGACCTGTTCATTACAAAATTCCAGAACACATGCCCAGAATGGTTGCCAAAGCCCTGCATGTGGACTTCTCTTAAGAACTTAAGTCGATTTTTCACAGGATGGCCTGGACCTAACATTGGTCTTCAGGGGTGGGTGGTGAAAAGGGGAGTGCACATTGAGGTTTTACCACTGTGATTTCCCTTGCATAATGGCGCACCCTCTTGGCATAGGATGTACTGTTTTCCCTGCATTTATTCAGCCTAAACTCACTGTGTAGAGCTTGTTTCTTTTCCAATCTTTAATAAAAATTTGCTACTGTTTGTGCCTGACTTGATCAATTCTTTGCTCAGGATAGAAAGAACCTAGAAACTACTTCCAGAAGGAGAATCCAAAACCCAAAATCTGATAACATGACTATTACATTCGGAGTGCCCATAGACTTTATAAAGTAGGCATTAGTAGTTGTACATCCCCGTCAATATTTGGCCCTATTATTTTTCTAGCAGGTTGATAGGGGCATTACATTTATTATTTTATTTGTATTTGTGTCACAATGCAAAATGTTGGTTATAATTTTAGGTGATTCTTGGCTTTATTCCCCTATGCAAATTCTGTTCGAATCCTTCATCTACATTTTGTTTTGTTTCTTAGATTCAGTTTTTTTTTATTATTGAGTTGTGAAAGTTCTTTATGTGTCTTACATCAAGAATTTCCTCAGAAGTTTGTTTTCCTAATCTGTGACCTACCTTTGCATTTCTCTTTTAGTTACATCTTTCCAAGAGGAAGGCTTTCAATTTGATGAAGCTTGAATTATCAATTTAACTTTGCTGAAGATAATAATATGTATTATAACAATGCTAATTCCTATCATTGTCTTTTGAAACTCTGTATCATTTTTATTGTTGTTGCTTTGCTTTGTTTTTGTCTATGTTGTTATTTTGTAGTTTTTTTATTCTTTTAAAAAAAGGTTAGTGTTCTATTTCCAACTAAAGAAAAGCTAATGTAATTTAAGATGAGAATTGTTTTCTCCTACGTTTTGTATAATGGTTCGGTATCTTACATTTTATGTTCATTCACTTTGACTTAAATTTTATACATTGCTCGAGGAAGTTCTATTTATAAATAGATAGTCAATTATTTCAACACGCTTATTCAGAAGAGTATACTTTGTTATTTTGACAATTCCGTGTCAGATTATTTCTGGACTCAAAATTTTGCTCCCCTGATCTGTCTTACAGCACTGCGCCCATACTATAATGTCTTTACTCTTGTAATTTAATCTGTAGATCAGGATAGGAGTTCTCCGGCATTATTATCTTTATAAAACCTGTCTGACTATTGTAAGACATTTGAATTTTGTGTGCATTTAGGAAATAGAGTTTTAGTTTGTTTCCAATAAATCGCTGCCATTTTAAGGTGATTGTTTTTAATCTGTCCACACAAGGGAAAACTTGTCGATTTAGCAATGATTTCAACCCATACACATGGCACAGCGCCTTATTTATTCTTTCTTTGCCTTCTCTCCTTCCCATGTTTGTTGTGTACAGTCCTAAAACTGGAGATGTCTTAGCTAAACATCTTCTTAAATATTTTATTTACTTTTATTGGTTTGTGATTGTACTTAGAAAAACTGCAATTTATTTTGGCGTCTAGTTTTAATTCCTTAGTAATTTTAAATACTGTTATTTTATCCTGGGGATATTGGTATCCCAGAACATTGATAGGGATGCTTTTTCCATTGTTCTAATTGATCATCACAGTTTATAATCAGGTATAGTCAAAAAATGAATATCAACTTTATTCTTCCCTTGGCCATTCAAAGGAAGCACGGACACATCAACACACTTTCTGCATCTTCTTTTCATAACTGTGAAGAAGTAATTTTTTATTGTTGTAAGCAATTGTGTTTGAGGTGCATTGTTGTGGTTGACATAGTGGAACAATTGTTACATATATTTATATATTAATTTACTAAGTAATGAATTCAATTAACATGATTAACAATAGGTAATGTACAATGTTATTACTTTAAAATACAAAGTTTAGCATTAGTTTGTCTTCTACTTTAGCCTTTCTTAACAAATTTGATTCTTTTTCCCCATTCAAGTGTTCTTATGCCTAGAAAGAGGTTTTAAAATCATAGGACATAAATTTAAATCATAATAAAAATGATGTATCTTAACCACCAATCATGAACTGTAAAATGTTAAGGCGGTACTCACTTATTCGTACAACATTTTTAGATTTGGAAAAGAGGTACTTAAAGATATGTGGAATTATAATTACTGGAGGACAATAATCAAATTGATAAAATGATGAAAAGGTCAAAATACATAATGTAAAATGATATATAACAAGCTCAAATCTAAAATCCTCAAGAATGTGTTTGTAGAAGACATTTAAATTTAATGGCAGAAATCTGAATCTCCATTACAACCATGTATGTGCTATGCAATCACGTATTCTTTTCAGAATCAAATCCCTTCCATAGTTAGCTCAATGAATTAGCATTTCTGATTTAAATTTTTCCCACTGCCTTCATTTGACTTACTTGCTTGTTATAGCTGTACTTGCATTATGTGTGTCGCTCTGAGTTGACTCATTATTTTAAAAAGTCATAGGTGATCATTTATATATCAATGAAGTTCTTTGAAAGTTTGGAATGTTTTAATTTTGAGAAACACATTTTCATTTAACCATGAGATAAATAGTAGAAATATGATTTTCTTCTTATCATCAAAAGCATTCGAGAGGAAAATGGCTAGCCTCTATACACGGGATTCTGTTCTGACCTACAATGGCAGCAACCAGCTCTAAATCAATCCATTGTCTACAGTGAGTTTGCCAGCAATTGAGACTGCTGTCTTTTGCAGCCAGTCCAGGAAGCCAAATAATAACCTGTGTAATAATTGGCCCCAAATTCCTCTTGTTTAAGAACTGACAACTCCCCTACTTTTTATTGCAAATTTTTGTCAGAAAGTCAGGGATAAAACCCGAAGAAAGCCAGTTATGCATCCCTAGTCAGTCACTTCAGATGTCACACTGCTGCTAGTCTGTTTAGAGCTTTCCTGTGGGAAGAATCTCCAATCAGGGCAAATGAAAGCACTCCTTCCCACCTTTGACCCTCCACTCTAAAGCTTTCTCGCTTCTTTGCCTGTTCTCAAACTCTGTCAAATGCAAAAAAGCTGGTGGCTTATTCCTTTGGTATAGTAAACTCTGAATAAACAGCTTTGGTCTCATTTGGGTGGTCTTAGCTGCAGCATTAAACTCACAGGACAGGGAGATATAGTTTTAAATGCTTACTATTTATTAAAAAAACTTGGAAAAGAAATTATTTGACTTTCCCAAAGATATATGGATATCATGTCTTTTTTTAAATTTTGTGTTGTTTTTTGTGTTTTGTTTTCCTTAGAAAAGGATACTCCTCACTAGGAATAATCTAAATAACATTAAGTTAGGACACATAATATTATACTTTGGGAAGGTGGCTTTATAGATAAAAATAACATAGTGAGTTAAGGAAATGGCACATATTTCTGTGTGGCTGACATTTTAATTTTAACAGCGTAAGCATCAGATGATGAGACCAGGAAGGCCCACATGCAACTATGGAGCTTAAAGTTTATGCTATGCATTGTAAAGCCAAGGTTTTTTAAATAGGACAATGATATGCTAAAATTCATGTTAGAAATAAGTCCTTCTTGAGCAGGTGAAGAGTTATAAACTAGAAAAAAGTTAATGTGACAAGTCAGGCTAAAACAGTTTTGAAAGAAATGGGGAAATAGAAGGCACCAGCTGAAGAAGTGGCACTGGGAAAAGCACCGATAGGATTTTGGGAGATGAGATGTACCTACTGATGTGGAAGTAGGGGAAAGACGCTATTAAGGATGACGTATGTGAAACTAATTTGAATGACTGAATTGTGGTACCAAATCATGATACACAGGAAGTTTAAGAGGAGGTAAAACTTTGGAAATTCTGTGGAAGGGTTGGGTAGAGGGTATGTAATGAATTCAGTTTTAGTCTTGTCAAATTTGAGCTGCCAGTGGGAGAGTATTTGATGATATCTACCACACAGTTGGAAGTAAGTGCCTGAAGCATGAGAGAAATTGAGGTGTCAATTTCCAGGTTATCAGCATAGAAAATGCAGTTAATAGCATAGGCCGGAACATACACAGAACAAATACCGGTACAGAAGACCTAGGAAGCACCGCCAAATGTTAGACCGGGGGGAAAATTCAGTAAAGACATAGATGAACAAATCTAACCACTAGGAGGAAGATGGAGAGAAACTTTTATCATAAAAACAGATAAAGAATTTAAAGTTGAGGAATAATCAGGTTAGTCAGGCCTAGTCAATATGGTGTCCTAAGCTGGCTTCACCATATCCATGGCCAGACTAGGTAAAATACATTTTAAGAAAAAATTCACAGTCGAGCCTGAAAGAAAGAAAGAGTCCAGGGTATTAGAATTTTAAAAATACTCAAATTTAAGAAATAAGGAAATTTGGGATAAGCCAAAAATTTACTGAATGTCTCCAAAGGAGACTATGCATCATTTAAATATATTTTTCAAAGTTATCTGATTCTCTTCTTTCATTGCCTATGAGCTATTTTATAATTCTGTGAATTGTAGAAAGCTGATAACAATGCAAAATAATTCTTATCTGGAGAGACATGCCAGTATTTTCTCTGTGGAGGTAAAATTGACTCATCTGTGGAAAAATCTGGTTTTATATTTTTATGTAAATGCATGTCAGCATTCTTTTATTCAACATAATTTTTAGCTTGATTTCTCCTTTGAATCAGTTGTAAGAGTTGTCATGTGCATTTATTAAACCATGAGGTAAAGTATTTAATAAATATTTATATTATAACTTCACAAGGGCAATAATTTCACCTATAAAAATGTATGTTCTTTATGAAAGGTGAGATGAAATTTAATAGGAGAAGTCAAAATGTAGAAACCATACCCTCTTTAGGAGCAGGAGAATTAATCCCCATTTAAGAATGAGAAAACAGATCTGGTCGGTATGATAACAGGTAAGAACATTAATAAAATTCTTTCATCTCCATAAAAAGAATCTGAGAAGAACTCGTACAGTGGCCAAGTTTGTGTGGCAAAGAATCTGGGGAATAGCTAGTGTTGTAGATAGAAAAAGAGATTTATATTTAGGAAGAAGAACCTAAATTCCTTCTGTAAATGATTGTTTCCGTTCCCATTATCTTTGTGACCATGAGTGTCTCAAATTGAAAATAAACATACAAACTGTTTCAGTATCTGAGGACACTTATAATGACAAATGTGAAACCGCTCTGCTGGAATGTATCCCTGACCCAAATGAGCAGAATCTCAAGGAAACTGTTTTCTCTTAACAGATAACAGACCAGCCCCTGGAACAGCCACTGAAATTCACATCCTAGAAATAATGATGATGCCACAATCAGAGATTTTATTCCTTTGTATATTTCAAAATACTTTTGTAAGAAGTAGAAATTTGGAGGCAACAACAGATTTCTGTAAAGGAAATAAAGGTACATTTTTAAGTGTAGAAATTGTTCTAGAAATGCAAATGCTTATTAAAATGATCCAGGTTAAGCACTAGATAAGTAAAACTTAGACCCTAACAAAGTTTATCCTTGAATCATGCAAAAGAAGTAAAAAGATTAACAATGTTGAAATATAGATGAGGAACTGAGAAATTGAAATGAGAAAGAAATGAGCTTAATTATCCTATCAGGACTTCTGTGTACAGGGAAAAGGTAGATTTGTTTGAATACTTCAAAGTGGATCAGAGGCTGGGGCTGTAGCTCCAACGTACAGCAAGTGCGCAGCCTGTGCAAGGCCCCGTGTTCAGTCCTCAGCAGCAACACAAAATGAAACAAAGCAAACTGAAGCAAAAGAGAGGAAAGTGGATGCAAATTATACAGCATTTTAAGGAAACAAATACAGCCTTTGATTGAAGGAGCCTGTAAGAAATCATGTAGCTTAAATAAAAATAACCTGCATCTAGACATAAAGTGAACACAGCAAAACAGTAAAGACAACCGAGGGAGGACAAGAGCAATAAAAGAAATGTAAAATGGAGAGAAAAATTCATAAGGAAAATAGTAGTGTATAGTAGTGTAGTGTACAGTATACGCATAAGATCGTACTTCTGTGAGCCACTCGGTGTCACCCGAGGAGATTTGTAGTAGCATTGCCTTGGTTCAATTTAGGCTTCTTTATTAAACAGGCTGAGGGAACCTGAAGAATGCTTAAATTATCATCAAACTAAAAAGAAGAGAGTCACACTAGGAAAATGGGCCTGGCCTCTTCTGGGTGAGGGGAACACATTTCCTAGGGCGATCTACCCTTTCAAGAGAAGCCCAAATGTTCCCCACCTCAGGAAGTAATACCGCTTTCTCTCCAGGGTTCACACTCTATTTCTTTGTGAGCAAATGTTGGTTTTATGTAACTAATTGGGTATATGCAGCCTATGTGCAGGTTTCTGTGTTTAGAGACCCCAAATACAATTAGAAACTGTGATACCCCTCTGAGCATCTATACAGCTGAAGATTTAATCTTGGTAGTTCTCACTGTCATCTGTCAGTGAAATTCATAAGTTCACCAAGTAACACCACCATTCCTATTCTTGTCCAGAAAAAGAATTTTCATGAGTATGTTCATGTGAGGATCACTGCACAATGGAATCTCTAATATCCTAGATTTCCACATTTGGTAAAATTGTAAAAATTTCCAATATTCCAGTGTTCAACTAGAACATATACATTAACGTAAATTCTTGAGAGAGACCTCATATGATGGTAAATAAGGATCAGGTCGAAGGACAGGATAGAGTGCAGATAACATTTTCTCTGGTTATCTTTGCTAATAAAAATAAAATTGATGTGTTTTTAGATATAAATAATATTTTAACAATATCATATTCTCAAGGCTAGATGATACACTCCTCAAAACAGATTTTTTTTTGGTAGAGGATAAAAGCTTAAAAGTAGCTATTTGTTTCTAAAAAATGTAAATAGGAGTATCTATTTAACATATTTCCAGCAAATAATCTTTTCAATTGTGTGACACTGCCCATAAACAAATTTTGCAAGTGTTTGTAATATATCACATATCACTAGGTGCGTTTTTGAGTTTGAGATTGGGAAGCATGATTTTAATGCCTTTTAATTTTCTACAGTTTCATGGAGTATTGTTTTCCATTTCTCTGAATAGTGTCAAAAATGGAGTAAGAAGATATCCAGGTTATTTTCTTAGTACATGAAAAAATATCTAGGTTCAGGGATTTGGGAGACATTTGGAGATAATTAGTTGCTTGAGTTAAGAAAAAAACTCTTTAGGTGAAATGTAGTGTATGAAAAAAATCTACGTTCTCTGCTTGAGAAGTGAAAGGAGTTTTTGAATGTAGAGGGAGAAATATTGTGCAATTTTAATTATATGAGGCACTAAGTATCCAGTGGGAAAATTATCACATGTTCACTTAAAAACTAAAACTATTTTAAAGTTTGGAAAAAATCTGATTTCATATGAGTGAGATTTGGGAAAGATCTGAATATTAATCCTGGACATATTTGATCAAGTAATATTATCAATAAAATGATAATACAATGTAGTTATATCTCCATAATGTTGGCTTCCCATCCAGTAATTCAACAAACTTTGGGCTGGGGATATATCTCAGTGGCATTAGTGCCTGCTGAGCAAGTGCAAGGTCCTGAGTTCAATTCCAGGTACCAAAAAACAAAACAAAACAAAACAAAAACATGCCTTCCAACAAACTTCCCCTCAAATATATTTTAAAACTAATCTATACTGAATATACATAGACTTTTTGCATCTTATTCCCTACACAATACAGCATAATGACTATATAGAATTTGCATTTTATTGGGTATTATAAGTAATATATAAATAAAAGTATACAGAATGTTGTACACAAGTTATATGCAAATGTGCCACTTTACATAAGAGACATCAGCATCCTCAGATTGTGATATTGATTGGGGTCCTGAATCCACCACATTCTGATACCAAGAAACACCTGTGCTCATCATGTGCTATTTCTAGCAAGTGAAATAAACGTTTCAGAGGAACTCCCATTTTGTAGGATCCTAGTTGCGGTACATATTCCTTAACTTCAAACATGGTTATATCTGACAGAACTATTGTTACTTGAAAATACCATACTTTGAAAATGTATTTAATACTACTACACTGGACACCTTCACATTGCTGGGACAAAATAACTGACACCGACAACTCAAAGGAAGAGAAGTTCACCCTATTTCCTGGTTTCAAATCGTGATTGCTGGTTCCAGTGTAGAAACAGCACGGAGGAAGGAGTAAAGCTACAGAACTCATGGCACCCAGGAAGCAGGGCAGGGAAACAGTGGGAGGGGCCAGATAAGGTGTTCAAAGTCATGTCCTGGCCCACCCAGAAGTGTGTTTCATTTATCTCCTAGGCAACCTCTCAAGCCAATCAAACTGACAGATAACACCATTACACTGCCCAAACCACTGAACAACATAGCTTAGCTTAGCTCAATGCTGTACTTACAGTTCATGCCTCTCAGGTTGACCCTTCAATTTGTTACCTCCTATTATATCTGAATGGGCTAAATTGTGAGAATAAAATTTTCCTGTGGCCAATGATACCACATACTTGGGGTAAATTTTTACAATATAATTTTCCTTTTTCCCAGTAATGTCACACCCAAAATATGGTTCCCAGGTGGACCACCCTCTCTGCCCCTCCGGCCCCAGCTACAGCACTGGCTTAGCCTAACTTAAACATGCTCATACACTCCTTGTGCAAAGCTACTTTTGTACAGAATCCTTGTACAGAGTAAGCTACCCTTGTGGAAAATCATACAACATTTTATAATATTTTATCATAAAGTACTGATCATCTCACATACTATTTTATATTCTTCTGCCAGTGAAAAACAGAGTGGTTGTATTGCTAAAGCAGAAAAAGATCAAAATTCAAAATTCAAGTATGGGTTCTATTGAACAAATATTGCTCGGGCACCATCACAAACTGAAAACATTAGACATGGAACCGTTATTATGTGGGGATTATTCATATTTTTAAACAATCAGTGCAAATATTATTTATATCTCTATTTCCAACTGTCCCAGAGAGATTTCTGCCAATCATTCTGCCTTGCAAACTCAAATTGTGCTTTTCTTTTCGATGTTAGTGTAAGTTTTTAAGCTTTTTGGAATATTTCAATGTTCTAAAACACTACTCTTAATTCCCACTATGTGCTCTTTCCCAAAGAGTCAACTTTTCTAAAATCACAACAATTGTCCTTTATTCTTATACAACTTGATAGTTGCAGATGACTATACACCACATCATGAGAAATACTTCCCTGACTCATAAAACTCAATTTATGGCTGTTAGTTGAGTCATTAACCACTTTTAGAAACATCCTATGCTCTTTCCAAGTCACCAGTGTGAGCACATCCACTCAGTCGTCCTCTTCTAAGGATGTGCTCATTATCTGTCTAAACCAGGTGACCTTGTAGCTTATCCTTGGATAAGTCTCAGATATTCACATTCGCATGTAATTCAGTGTTGTGGTTTGGATTATACACCAACCCTCAAGTTTCATGTGTTCAGACATCTGGCTTTCATGAAGTGTTTGGATCATAGGGATGCTATACTCACCAATAGACTAATCTATCAATGAACTCTTAGCTGAATGTGCTATTACAAGGTGGGGGCAATTTAATTAGAGGAGGAGGGCCACTGGGTTATGCCTTTCTAAGGTACCTCTCTCATGGTAGCTTTTTCCATTTCTCTCTGCTTCTTGGCTGCCATAGATTGAGTAATTTTCTTCCACTCGGCCTTTCCTCCCTAGTAGTTCTGCTTTCATGTTAACTAACCATGAACTAAATCCTCTGAAATCATTAGCCAAATAAACTTCTCTATTAAGTTATGTGGGTCAGTTATGATCCAGGCACTGGAAAATCTGACTAACACAGGAAGTTGCTACCATACAAGTGGAGTCCACGCTGTGATTATACCTACCTATATGATTTAGAACCCTTTGGAACTGTGCTTGCAGGACTTTGGAAATGTCTGGAGATATGGGCTACATTAAGCCTAAAATGTTGTAAGCATAGACTAATTTTGGTGCGACATTATTAACCAAAGGTTTAATACTACTTGGCACTTCTATAGGCCAGAATTCTCCTAGGAATGTCAACAGTGAATACCAGGCTCATGAAGTTTTAGTTGGGAACAAATATTCTGTTGGAGAATGGACTACATGCCATTCATACAGTATTGCATTCTGGCAGTGGGCATGTCTACACTGTCCAAATTTTGAGACTTTCTGTGAGGTGGTAGATTAATTATTCTGCTGGAGGAAATTTCAAGGAGGCTCAGTGTTCAGACTGTGGCATACAGAGTACTGACTGCTTTTAGCCAGATTTATAATGAGAATTGGGAGCAAACAGCAGAGCCAAAAATATAACTTTGTAGGAGCCAGAAAGGAAGCTCCTATAAAGTTTGGGCCAAAGAAAGTGGCTGCTTTACAGATGAAAGCCATTAACAATGACTAAGTATTTTGCACAGGGACAGTAGGAAATATGTTTTATATCATCTCAAGAATTGACTAAACTCCACTCATTTCAGGGTCAAGGATGTAAAAGAATAAACTCCTTCGCAAGTGCTATGAGAAGAGAGCACTTTTTTGTTTGTTTTGAGACAGGGTCTCGCTATGAGACAGGGTCTTGCTATGCAGTTCAGGCTGGAGCTGAGCTCCTTTTGTAGCCCAGGCTGGTCTCGAACTCACCATGATCCTCTTGCTTCAGCCTCCTAGTGCTGGCATTACAGCAGTGCTTCAGGGCATCCTCCTTACTTGGAGCTATCTAGGGAAGCTCATACCCAAGAGTTTACTTTGAAGCTTTGGATTTGAACCTTTGAGCAATGCTAACACTTTAAAGACTTGAGGGCTCTTCAAGAAAGACTGCATTCAGTTTGCATCATGAGGTGGACAGGATACTTTTTGATCTAAAGTGTCCTCCCCAAATCTCATGTTTTAGTGGTTTGGCATTGGGAAGGTGATCAAGTTATGCAGGTGGTATACTTGCCAGTGGATTAATTCACCAATGAGTATTTACCTGCATGTGCTGTGATATATTGGAGCTTTGCGGAAGGAGACGGGCCAGTAGGATCATGCCTTTGGAAAGTGCATCGTTCACTCTGGCTCCTCTCCTCTCTGCTTCCCGGCTACCACAAGTTCAGCAGCTTTCCTCCTGCAGACTCTTCTGCCATGCCATTTCTGCCTTGGAGACACCTGATCACAGTTGAAATCCTGAAATAAATAAATCCCTCTTCCTTTAAGTCATATGTGTCAGAGACAAGAAAGCTGACTAATGCATTGCCTGTGGTGTGCACACTCTTGCGGTATCTATATACACTAAATTATACACTTCGTATGCTTCGGGTGAGAGTCTTCTCTCCCACTGTAATGAATACTCTTGATATCAGGAAGTGTAGCTGGTAATGACTCTGTCCCAGGCTTTGGGATGTAGTACACAGTTACTGAATTTCTCCTGTGCCAATGATGAAACTAAAACCACATAAGACAATACAGCTAAATATGATATAAATATGGTCAATTATTTCTGTTCTTAATATTAATTTCCCATTCTATTGACTATAATAATTGTGAAGTTAGCCTTCTAGTTCCAGGGGCACTGATAATTCCCTTTCGTGGAGAAGTTCCTTAAGAAGTAAAAAGTGAAACACACTTTCTTGGGCAGTCGAACTACTTTGTAGAGGATCTTCCTCATTTCAGCTCACCTGGATGCTCACCTGAATAAATGTTTGACTGAAGGCGAAAGGTTTTTTGTTTATTGCTGACCATGCCACATTTAGATTTAAGAAGTTGATGCTAAATAAACAAACATATAGGCTCATTTTAATTAAATGACAGTGGCAGTGTAGCCACACCACAGATCTATAGTAACAAAGCCTTGACTATAAGCTTGTTGCTGTTTTAAACTTTGAACCGTTTTGACAGACTTGACTTGAGCCAAACTTAAACTTTCTGAAAGTCCTTTTTAGTCTCCATAGTTTCAAAGTCCTGAAAAATATGTAACACAAAGAAATGGCCTTTCGCTTTTTAACTTTGCCTGGCATTTTATGTGTCTCACATGCACAAATTCCTTTATTAAGCTCTGCAAGTCTGGAAGTCCACAGCCGGCAGGTTTTCCAACAACTCTGCTTTTATGTAGTTGGTTATATTGATGTCAATAGATTATATGATCTTATAGCATCTGATGCTTTTTCTCTGTTCTAGAAACCTCTTAATTATTCCATAAAGTCAGGCAGCTTATTGCTCAAAATTTGTTGACAGCATGTTAACCAATGCACATGTAGTTAAACCTAGAGAGTGTGGATTTATATCCTGATTTCATGTAGATTTAAATGCAATTCATTCCCAGTACCAATCAAGGCTAGCCTGAGGCAAAATCCTGAAGTAGGTTAAACTGTGTTTAGCTTTATCTAACTTTCTCTAAGGTTCTTTACAGGATGGTAGCTGTTTCAAAGTGAAGGTGATTCATTCTCAAAAGAAGAACGTTTCCTTATTCTGGGGATGAAGTGCAGGGGATTGCCTACCAACGTCAAATGCTGTGTCTATTACATTTGTATTGCTTACAAGTGTTCTTTGGGAGACATGTTTGGATATTAAAGTATTACAGAAGCAGAACTCATGCTTTTTACAACTTTCTTTGATGATTGTTTCGGTGATGCAATTGTACCATTGCAGGGGATTCAAAGTCAATGGAATATGATTATTTCCCAACAAAATATGATGCACTATTATTCCTGACAAGTTCAGAAGCTTTCAAATGGCTCCACAATATAAGACATTCAATTCCAAGGATAGGGACAGAATGCTGGAGGAATGGAGAACACTGCTTATCTATACCAAATTGAAGAAGTTGGAGATACTTAGCTTCTAGGAAAGGAATGTAAGGGATAAAATTTTCTGTGAAGAGAAATAATGGCAAAAAATTCTGAAATTTCCTAGCATGTACAAAGAATACTTGAGGTAGGGGCTGGGGGTATAGCTCAGTGGCATAAGCGCTTGCCTGGCAAGCGCAAGGTCCTGAGTTCGATCCCTGGTACCAGAAAAATAAATAAATAAATAAATAAATAAAAACATAAAAAAATAAAAGTCACTGGACACTGATATTAAAAAAAAAAAAAAGAATACTTGAGGTATCTGTGTGGCAAATAGAATAGTCCTACAAAGTGGAGATGAAAGTCCAAATTCAGGGTCAGATTGTAATTGAGGGAAGCTTGGTACCAGCCATAACTAAGATTGATTTCATAGACAAAAGAGAATTAAAAGATGTTCTAAGCATAGCAGTGTCATCAAACGCTCTATTTTATTGACATAAATCTCTATGTGCAGTGAGAATCTGTACTAATGCATGGCTGGAGGAAATAGAGCAGATGTAAGAGTTTTAGCAGTGAACTCTGAGGTAAAATTTTGTGGGTTTGGTAAATTGTGAAGGTATGTGTGCGTGTGTGATAATGAAAGGAGAGGATTGAAATTAATTTGTAAATCTTCAAGGGTCCAATTTAGATGCAAAGGAAAAATAAGCGCAAGCATTTTACTTGGGGGTAATTTCAGGAATTGCCAAAAAGAGAGTGTGAAAGTGACAGTAGGAAGGAAAACCAATAAATAAAACTCCATTGTCAGGTTAACCCACATGCTGAAGACCAACACTGAGCCCTGCAGGGAAACTGTGAAATATCCTTAAATACATACTTTAGATTTACCTTACTTGAGGGATGAGGGAGGAGTACATGTACTGAATTACTTCTGTCATTGTCCACTACTAAAAAATGTTTATTTAACAAAAGTGCTTTTTTACCCCACTTTATCACATCATGATATGAATAGTTTTCCAGCAAAGATTTTTCACCATTCTGATGGTAGGAAAGTGACCCTGCGATACTTTAGTGAAGAGGATCCAGGTGCAGTCAGGGTACTTGCAGGATCTGCAGAGCAGAGGATGGTTCAATACCATTCCTACTAGTTTGGATGTAGATCGTTTCTTTTGAAACCTTGTTCCTAGCTCATCAATGGCATCATTTTATATTTATTTTTTGTGCTCATCCTTGGTGCCCTAATGTTTATTGCTTTTTTGCAAAAAGCTTTTCTTATCCCTCACTGGAGAAAAAATCACAGTGTCATTCCATTATTTATATTTTAGATACATGCATTAGTTCTCATGAACTCCATTCCTAAGGCTCTCTGTGTTCCTCAGGCATCTATTACAATGCTGCTTGGTTGTACCTTCTACAAACACCATAAAAAGAATGATTTTAATGTTTCATCTGGAGGGAAGGAAATCTTGACTAGGCATAGATTGTGGTGATATACAAGTCAAGTATTTGATATATTCCATTACCAACTAAGTTTCTTTCTATTGTTTTCTCATATGATGAAATATTTTCTTGTCTGCTCAGTATTAAAATCTTGGAGATAAGATCTTATCGTTCTCTATGTACTCAATTCCAACAACCCAGTAAGAAGACAGCAAACGCTCTGTCATTCTCTTCTAGAGATGCATTCTAAAAAAATTTATTCCATATGCTGTGCACTATAGTTGCATATTACTGCAGTTTCTCCAGATATACCAAGGCACAAGGGATATTTATGCTTGTATTACATCCATAACAAAATAAAAAGCTGTCTTAGTTTCTCTGAGTCTTAGTTTTGCTATCATTCATGAACTGAGAAGCTTTCCTTGCCCCAAATGCATAATACAAACACAGGAGTTCAGAAGGATGGATGGGGTTGAAATAAATTTTTGTGCAGAGGTATTTAAAGATTTCCCCCACACAAGCAAGGAAGCCTAAAGATTTGTTAGAACTAGAAGCAACAGGCAACAGGAAATTATTAGAAAAAGCAGACAAAAATCTCCCTATGACTAAACTTCGGGGTTCAGAGAGTAAGGTCATTTCAGAGCCATGAGCATCATCTTGTGCCTCCTAGCACATAACGTCACATGCATTCTTGGGGCACGATGGAGCTCTGTCAGAGAGGTGATGAGGATTTTTCCAACAAAAATTGTACCACCACCTGCCTTTGCTTTTACTCAAGATTTTATTTAACAAGAAAATGTTCCCAAATCAAAAGAGTGCTTTGGAAACATGAAGCCAATTCTCCATTCTGTATATTGCTGGTCTTGTGAGGATAGGTTTCGATTTTTCTGATTACGGTTCTTCTTCCAGTTCTTCTGCTGATAAGTGGTAGCTCTGAAATTAGTTGTTTATTTGCATAAAAGATCAAATGATAGAAAACTTCAAAGAACTTAGCAAAGGGATATGACAAAGACTTTTGTCTGCCTGCCATGGATCATTGTAGAGAGGGAGAGAAAGAGAGAGAGAGAGAGACAGAGAGAGACAGAGAGAGACAGAGGCAGAGATAGAGACAGAGAGATAGAGAGAGAGAGGGAGGGAGGAAAAAAGAGAGGGAGAAGGTTTAGCACTGTTTAATATAATTGTTAGATTGTGCTATGATGATACATTGTGTCAACTTGGGGAGTGTAGAGGTTTAGCTGAGTGATTCAGCAGGAAGCCAGGGTGCTTACTTTGTACACATCCTAAGCCTGCGGAAGAGGAGGGCATGGAGATTGTGTGAGAGGAACATGCCCCCTGGGTGGGGTTAGGCAGTTTACAATGTAAGGGAAGAAAAGAGGGTGCTTGCAGTTATTCCTCCCTTTTGCTGGTTGTTTTTTCTGAGCTCTGCTGCTGTGAATGTTTGCCCTCTGCCACGTGCCACTCTGCCTCAGAACCAGCCAAGTATGGGCTGAAACCTCCACAAACTGTAAGCTAAATAAACCTTTCCTTCCTTCGTTTTGGGCGTTGGGTATTTTGTCTCAGTAACAAGAGAAAAGTAACCAAGACAATAATGAACACCAAAGTTGTAATATCAGAGAGCAGGATTAGCCATCTAATACTCCCTTCTGACAGTGCCAGTTTCTTCCCAGTTATTCCACTTTGAGTTAGGGAAGAGACATCACTTTCGTGTTAATCTAGACAGTAAGATAATCTTCTTTTAACTGAGAATTAGCATGGGAGAGTGACAAGAAGAATAAAGTGATAGGGGATGCCTTTTGTCGATCATCACCTCCGCACCTGCAGCTGTAGTAATTTATTTGAGCAAATGAGATAAGTAAAGAATAGTAGTCAATAGGTTATGAGAGGTACATAAGTGACAGACAAATAATGCGTGGAACATTTATGATATCCATGAATTATTTATTGTTTGGTCAGTGAATGGTTACAGAAGGTTATAGAATAGATAACTAATATTACATTTTATTATAAACTCATAGTTACATATTGCATTAAGTTTTCCTTTTGGGCTGAACACAAAATCTTTGAAAACTAAACAAGTTTTATTTATACTAATTTATTTGTCCCAAGATATTAATGTTATTTCTTCTTCTATATCAGGAATTAACGCTCTGTAATTTTATTTACTCACCCAAAGAGCATCCATACACTACATAGTCTATTTTCAGAATTAAGATTATAAGTGAGAAGGCAGGTATGATTATTTTCCTCACAGCATTATGCCTCACTGTGTCTATGACTAAAATTGTTTGTAGAGGTTGATTATAGCATTTAATGATTGAACATAATGTGCACAGAATGGGACTCGCTAGTCAGGACAGCAGAAAAACATTAATTCATAGTTTTAAAAGTATGACAGAGATCCTTTTCTTATTTTAAAGATAACTGAGCCGGGGATATAGGTCAGTGGCACAAGCGCCAGCCTAGCAAGCACGAGGTCCTGAGTTCGATTCTTGATACCAAAAAAACAACAAAAAAAGATAATTGAGACAAAGAACAATAGCAAAATGCCAACAACATAGACAAAAAATAAAACAAAGCAAAAACAATAAGAATGAGAAAAGGTTTCAAAACAAAATGATAAAGACTAGATGTGGTTGTTATATTACATATTATCTTCATTGAAGTTCATCAGATTACCAAATGTAAGAAAGCAGGATTGACAAAATCATGAAAGAGAACAAAAAATAGAAAAAAACAACTATAAATGATACAGAGCTTCACCAAACAATATGATAGGAATTCAGCAAAGGTTGTTATGTTGCATACTGTTATCTTCAAATTAGTGGCTCAAATTAGTTGTTCAGATGTAATCATGCTAAATTGGTCAAAAATTAAATAAATAAAGCATTGTGGAGATTCCTATGTTCACATGCACATGCAGAGATGTGTGGTACTGTCTACACAAATACTATGTGTGTCTCTGTGTGTGTAAGTATTTTCACACATAACTGGTCCAACCTGGTAATACAACGGCATGTACTCTTTACTTCCTAATAAACTTCAAAGCATATAGCATCACTTAGATTTTACAGGGATGAGAACTAAAATACAGAGAAGTAGGTAACTCACCTCGTATTACACAGCTGGCAAAAAAACCCAACAACTTGAAATTGATATCACTTAGATACTTCTTGTTTTCATTTCTGCACTTCAGTTTTCCAAAAAATATTTACTGGGTGTTTAATGATGTCCCATCCATTGGACTAGGCTACAAGTATGCAGCAGTGAAAGACAAAAACACAAAGAAGTGCTTATACAGAGCTCAGGCCCTGGGGGTAGGATGGAGAGAATGGACCCCAAACGTACATAACAGATGGGAAAATGTGTACATGGATGGTCTGTGTTTTATAAGTACTGTGGAGAGATCTGGATAAGGGAAGGAGAACAGATACTCATGGTCACCTTAAGAAAAAAAATGTAAGATGAAAATTTATGAGGGAATTAAATGACCCAAAGTCTCTCGGTGCCTAGAACAAACACTTTGCCTTTTAGCGATCAACTTGACAATCTCAGAATGCACTGTACAAACTTTGATAGGTTATATCTCTTCCTGGTTGTCAGGCTTTTCATTGGTAAATGAACATTTGTCCCAAATTACTTCTCTTACTCCCCTCAAATCAAGGCTCATACGAACCTCCAGCCTGCCTAATTTTTTTCTCTCTCCTATCTCATATCACTTCTTTAGTTTTATTTTCTCCCTATTCTCACCTACTTTTGCTAATTTCCTTCAGACAGAAGTTCTTTCTACCCATATACAACTGTGGGTATAATCAGTTCACTTATTTTTGTCATACGTTCATATTGTGATAAAAGCTTCACAAAAATAAAATAGAGAAGGCAAGCGTTTTGGAAATTATTGTGTAAGGCTGACACCTGATTACCTTTCTGACTGGCCTTATTTCTTTGAGATACTGAAAATATGCTAATTTGCATGGCAGATATACTGTGAATGTTTGCAAAAACGTAGCCGTATGCTCAGCTGAGATGGGAGGAAATATTTTGATAGATACCATCATTCTCAACCTAATTACACAGGCATAACTAATTTTACCCATCATCCATGCATAAGTTCATTGCTATTTCTAACACTTTCTCAAACTTAAATTAAGTATTTTTGACAGACATCTCTCCATTCCCCAAATCTTGCATTAATATTTGCACTGTTAAAAATAGGAAATAAGAAGCTTTTTCAACTAATTTTTTAAACATCCTACAGGTGATTGTTTTCACTACCAATTTGGAAGGCCTACTATGTGTTAGAAACTACCATAGGAATTTGTTTCATCTTATTTCACATCTCCACTTTTATAAAAGAAAAACCTGTGAAGTATGTATAACTATCGTAAAGTTAAACATGATAAAACTGAAATGCACAATACTAAAGCACTTACATAGATTGCTCATGTCCATTTAATTTATATATAATCACCTTGAAATTTCCAGGAAAAGAAAACAGAGTTCATCTACAAAAGGCTAGTTAAGCAATTTACTAAGTCTATTCTTTTAAGAAATGACAGTGGAACTATTTTAACATGCACTTTTGTTTTATGACTAAATTTGGAAACTGAAGATGAAAACCCAAGAAAGGTAGAGAAGATGCAAGTGAAAGGCATTCAGGAATATCCTGAATTCTAGATTCTTAGTGGTTCCTTGCACATCCTAGTTTATATCAGTCAGTAGGACATATTTAGGGATGGGGTAACACACAATGTGAGTTACATATTTGAACCTACTGAGCATGTCTCACATTGTGTTTTGAGAATAACTGTTATTAAATGAGAGAGGAATGGCTGTTCTACAAAAATAATAGCAATATCAATAACAAAATAAGATGGGTTTGAAAATGTCATGTGTTGGTGCTCACTACTAGAAATTGAACACGGGGATTTCTACTGTGCTACATCTCCAGCTCTTCTTTACTCTTTTTTTTTTTTATATTTTGAGACAACATCTCACTAAGTTGCTAAGTAGCACTCCGGTGTATATTCATAACCCTCATTTGCCAGTTGAGAATATACCCAAGCATGGTGGTACATGCCTGTAATCCCAGCACTTTGAAGGCTGAGGCAGGAGGATCATTGTGAGTTCAAGACCAGCCTGGGCTACAAAGTGAGCTCAAGGCCAGCCTAAACTGCATAACAAGATCCTGTCTCAAAAAGACCAAAAAAAAAAAAAAAAAAAAAAAAAAAAAAAAAAAAAAAAAAAAAAAAAAAAAAAAAAAAAAGAGAGAGAGAGAGAGAGAAAGAGTGCATATTACCAGTACCTATCTAATGACTTAAACAGATCTTTCAATGAAGAAACTTATTCTCTATTGCTTATTTTCTCTATGATTTTTAAAATATATATACAGCACACATTTTCTCCATGGAGGATTAAATACATAATAATGCCTCATGCAATAAGAGCATGGAATACAATGACATGGTTTGAGCACTGTGTGGGAACAAATTCCTTTCCTTTCCCAGTGACTGAATCGTGGGATGTAAGAACTCTCCCAGGAACTTTAGTGCTGAGCCACACCCACGCACCATGGCAGATTCTTTAGCCAGACTGAGATGACTCAGTGTCCCCTCCTAGACATTGTCTGCATCTCAATGAAGTGTTACAAAAAGTAATTTTATCTTATTAGTAGATCCAGTTAACTATCCTCAACCTGATTATTACCTAACTTTTAGTTAAAAAACTAAACTTTGCAGGGGTTACATAGCATAAAGATTAGGCGTTGACCTACAGACATATGCCCAGTTCCTCTCCTGAATCCTGCATTTGTGTGACTGCACTCATCCATCTTCTTTGGTCATCAAAACTCTGCAATGAGCACAGTCTCTGGCACTGTGTAGCCTCTCTCACTGCTGCTGTTTATCAAAAGAAAGCAATGAGCTCCATCCCACTTAAAATTGAAATTTATTTTCTTTATGAAAGAAGAAAGGCTATAATGAAATAATATTTAGCTTCATACACATTCCCAAAATTGAATTGAGACTATAGTTAATTTACTCTGTCACAGCTGGAGCACCAAGAGCCCATGATTCAGTCTCATCCTCTTCTGTCTTCACTTCCCTTTCAGCATCTCAGGGCACTGAGTGGCTGCTACTAATCCAAGCTGCACATTCATTTGACAAACTCATTTTGATGATTTAATGTCTATTTCCAAGTTTCTTTACCTTACATATATGGGAGAATTTTTTTTTAATTTTAGTAGTCTCTAATCTACTTAATGGTTAGCAAAAGCATTATTTATAAGCAGACACACAATACAATTAGTATTAAGCCTTTATGACTTAGTTAGGTCACTAAAATTATTAATCTGTGGCGTATGTGTTTGTGCACATGTGTACTGAAATATGCATCCCTCTGTGAGTATAGACACATTTATGTTGGAGGTATGTACTTCTATTTCATTTCAGATTGTCATTTTAGAGTTTCTAAAAGTTTTTGAAAGTAAATAGAAATGGAAGAGAGACCAAAATAAAGATGATTATCACACAAATCTCCTGTTGTTCACATATTAACTAATTATGGACAGTATCTTCCTAGATGAGATATTTAAATACTAATTAAGTGCTTAGTTTTTCAAAAGTTTTTTTTATCTTATTTAAACTTACATTTCAATGCTAGTATGTTCTGCATCATTAAACTGTTGCTCAAGATCATTTTAAAATATACTTTTAAAGTATACAGATTAAAATGTACATTTTTAAATGTGTGCTAGATGTGCCATAACTAACTTAGCAACTAATTTTAAACAGAAAAGATATCTTCAGTTTTTCACTCTTATTAGTTGTATTATGCTGAACATTTCCATTTATTAAACTCATTCTCCTGGTATGAGAATTCCTAAAGTTGAATATTGGGTAAAAATTTGTGAATCTTTGTTAAGACTTCCAGTACATAAACTATCACCTTATTAATTTAAATGTATCATAAGTAGTTGAAACTTTTATTAATAGTTCACAATATGTACTTTTCATTTATGGGACGATCTTGATTTCCAAAACACAGAGATAAGTGTTACCAACATTTTAACTTTCAATTTACTTTGCAAATTGTGTTGTCCAGTTTGTTTTGTGTTTTGTTTTGTTTTGTTTTATGGTACTAGAGATTGAAGTACAGGCCATTGCACTTAAATAAATCCACAACCTTTTTAATTTTCATTTTGATACAAAGTGTCACTAATTTGCTAAATTGCCCAGGCTGAGATCAAACTTGAAATCCTTCTTTCAGCCTTCCAGAGTTTCTGGGATTTCAGGTGTGTTGCCCTCTATCTGGCCACAAATTATTTTGTACATTTAATATGTGATGCGTAGTTGTTGAATTAATGAAATTTTAAGGCATACTTTTGTTTACACAGAGCTTTCCCCCACCACACAAAACAAGGAAAGCTAATATAGGATCATGCTACCACTTTAGATGTGTGGAATGTATTACCATCTGCTTCAATGAATTTCATAATATGAATCTTTCAATGTTGACAGAGAAAGAACTAATTTAAAAAACAGTATGTCTCTATATAGGAGTTAATATAATGCAATTAATTTTCCTGATTAAGTTTTATATATGTACTGTATAATGGCTCAATGGTTTGTGTGTAATTATAAAAATTGTGATTAATAACATCTGAAATTATATATTTGATGTTCCATAACTATAATGTATTAGTCTTATGGAAAACTATGGTTCACATTTGTTTCCACTGTATTTTTGGGGAATTTGAGTTCCAATAAATTTAGCTAAGTCTATTGTGTATTACCGACTTCCCCCAAATATTGTTTTCTACTCTGTTATCAGGTCTATGCTGTTCTTTTAATGATGGAGGATGGCAGGAGGCTTCTATAAGTGTACTATTTTCAAGGTTTTCCACAGTGCCCACATGAGGTATCTATTTCTAGAACTTCTCTACTTTAGCTGGCCTCCCACACACTTTGGGCTGTGGAGGTTATTACAAATTTAAGCAATGGAAAAGAATTTGTATTTAAAACCAACACAATATGTTAAGAACCGCTCTTTCTCTCCCACTCTTCCCCCATTCCCTCTCCTTCTTCTCTCTAAAAGAACTGCTTTTGGAAATAAAATATAAAGGATTTAGATGGATTTACAGATGATTTAATTCTGCTGAAGACTGCTTCTTCTGTGAGAGGCGGTTGACCTACCTTTTCTTGAATATCTTCAGTACCTGAAATCTCGAGAATATGACTTCTCTTTGCTGAACAGCTCCGTGAGCTGGGTTTCCTTATTTGGGGCAGAAATATCTCCGTTTCCAACTTTCCCACTAACTTTAGTTCTACTGTTCTTTTCGAATCAAAACGCAGTCATAGAAGTTCATATAAAATATATGTTCTTTAAAAAAACTGTTAGTTGATGAGTAGCCCACAATTTTGTGTTTTGCATGGAGGACAGGCTTTGTCCTTTCTTCAGTCCCTGCTGCCCCCCCCATACTATGTTCTGAGATTGAAAAGTCTGATAGTTCGCCTCTCCCATTCCCTGAACTCACCCTTTGGAAGTCCGCTGAAACAATCCATTTCTCTGACACTTTCCTTAATTTCTCATGGAAGTTTATTTATTTATTTATTTTTACCATTCCAGTCCCAGAACACAGAAAACTCTCTTGTTTGCCTTGAAACAAGCTCTATGGCCAAATTAACGTTTCTCAGGGATTCCTTTTTGTGAGTAAAGACCGAAATATCCTGGCATCACTGGGGATGTCTTAACTATAATTGAACAAGTATATGTTTTGTTTAAACCATCACACCCTCACATGCTCTTACTTTCACACCTGTGGGATTCCACTTGCAGCAAGTTACAGTTCAGTCTCGGAAATTAACGAAAATAGAACTGTAACTGTTTCAACAACATGCAAGCCCAGATGTAAAAATTGCTCTGAAGTCAAACTGATGGAATCTTTTTATTTTTAAATTAGGAGATGGAAATAGTGGCATAAGAACCATTAGGACAAACGTTAGAAAGAATTCCTGGTCTGCTTTTGTCGTAGCCAAGTCTCTGCTCTAATCAGTTTATACTGTGTCAGGTAGCACAGCACCCGACAGCGTAAAAGTCCCTGTTTTATTAGCAGATGATCGCCCTGAATGTTTCCCTTCCTTACATGGATTTGGTGCACGTACTCAACATATCTTAATCCTTTCATTAATCCTTTTCCCTCCCCCACCCCCATCTCTTGAATGCCTTCCTTTTGGAGAAAGGTCTTTCTCCCTTTTTCCTAGTATCAATCGTTTGATCTTTATAATTTGAGTCTCTCATATAAGAGAAACCATGCAACATTTAAACTCGTGAGTCTGATTTATTTCACTTACATAATCTCAAGGTGCACTGATACGCTTACAAATGGTACAAGCTTATCTTTATGGCATTGTGCTATTCCACTGTGTGGAAATACCACATTTACTTTGTCTATTCTTCTTTTGATGGATATATTGTGTGCTTCCAAGTTTTTGCTATTATGAATTTTGGTGCTGTATTTACGCTCAGGCTAAGCTCAAACTCTTGATATCTTGTCTCAACATTCCAGGTTCTGGATTTATAGGCAAGCACAAATACTCCCAGCACTGGGAAAAAAATAAAGTTATTTAATTGTTCTCAGATGCCAGGGAAGACAGATTATGAATTGAACCTAGAGGATCTCCAAGCCTATCTTTGTCTTGCCAGATTGGAATCTAAAACTCCCTGCTTTTTTTCTGGTCCCAGCTGGAAGCCCTTGGGACAGTGATGCTGTGGTGCTTCCAGAGCAAGATAAGACCTTGTTGTCCTTATGAGAACGCTTTGTTCTTACCAGCGCACCACAGTCGCCATTACTGTTCCCAGAAACACTCGCTTCGTTTCACCCATTGTCCTGGACACGGATGTAATCAGTACATACCAAGGTTCTGGCTGCCACGGGCCCTTCAGTCCCCTGTGAACAGCTGCCCATCCCAGATCTCTGCTGCGCTATTTTGTCTTCGCTCTTTCTTCTCCGCTTGCACCGCAACACCTGGGAGGAGACAGGAGCCCACTGCAAGGGTCTCCAGTACTCAGATGTCATTGACTTAAGTCCATCTAGAAATTAATTTACCCTTTAAAACACTTATCTCAGTTTTTAATTATTTGCCCAATCAGTTTTCCATTCACATTAAGTTTTGTGAGATGAAGTCTCTCTCTCACCCTTTACCATTATAACTCCATTGCCTGCGATAGTTATTAAGATCAGCTTAAAGACTGAGTGTAAAATGAAGGAAACAAAAGAAAAAATGTCAGTTGCTTTCTTGGGTGAGTACAGAAGAGATCTGCAAGAAGATTGTGTGACTCATAAAGCTCTAGACTGTATGCTTAATTCTTTTTTAGGGGAGCTCTAGTGAGCAATATTTAATAAAAACACCTATTTACATTAGCAATGAACATGTATTTCTGATTATTTTGTAATTGATCTGAGAAAGAGTTGAGAAATGCATTTAAATAAAAATTTGGAAATCTTGTTTCATGACTAAATTTTCCTGGGTTTCATTTGTTTGTCTGCATAGTCTACTTTGGCAGGTAGCATAACAGCCATGGCCTTTCTATCCTGAAGTAATCATAGATTCTCTCTTAAAAAACAGAGATGTCCTCTTCTTCCAAAGGTCATACAGCATTTCTTATAGCCTCAACTATGTCATAAGAGCACACTCCTGGAGTGTGTTGTCAAAACATTGCAGATATGGAGAATCAAGACACACCTTTTTATAAGATTTGTACACACAGACGTGCTCCTGGTTGAGGGAAATCAAACCTTAAGAAGATGGCTGTTAAATTATTCTCAACACTATTATGGTAATTCTATGAAGTAATGAATTTGTTAATTATTTGGATCTAACAATTCTACAATATATATATATATATATATATATATACACACACACACATCCAAACATTATGTTGTACATAATAAGTAACATTTTAGGTCGATTTTGGAAAAAAAATTAATCGTAAGGTAAAGGTCCTTTAGCTCTACCTGTCTTCTTATAGGCTTATAAAACATGAGGAATTATCAAATCTTGAGATTCAAAGTTAATGCTCTTGGAAGTAACTAATTCCTAAAACAAACACATAGTATATATATATGTACAATCTATACATATATATGCACACACACACACATATATATGTAGCAAGTTATATATGTTCTGTGTATGTATAAATATGAATGCTGTTATGCATATATATACACACACATATATATATACATATATATATATATTTTTTTTTTAAATACACACACACTAAACTTTGATCACCCCGACACTACAATGGCCATTACACTTGCATTTTTGACCCCCTCAACTAAAGCAAGTTCAGAATGAGGTAGGCTATAAGTGTGAAACACATGAGATTCTAAAGGCCTACTGAAAATGTATCATTAATAGTTTATATTGATTATAAGTTGGAAAATTTTAGATGTTTTAAGCTAAACAAGATATATTATTAAAATTAGTGTTACTGTGTTGCTACCTTTTTAATGTGGCTTTTAGGAAAATTTAGATGTATATCACATCACATTTCTATTAAACAGTACAGGGTTAGTAGAAAGAGGGTAATAGAATGAAAAGTTGAATTGAAGTTGGAAAGTTTTTCTGGAAGAAATTAAGGAAGAATGATTATCTTCAAGAACTTTGAGAACAGACTGAATTCAAAGTCTACTTCTGCTACTTGTAAACTACATGGCCTTGGCAAATATTTTGACATCTCTGCAGTGGGCTTTCACTTTTATAAAAGGGGAGCAATAATGAAGGCTGGCAGAGGTGGTTGGGTGAGATTATACACATAAAACTCACAGTACAATTTTCATCTTATAGTAAGATCAGTCCAATGATGTAACAAGTATTCAACACCTCAGAAGTCCTGGGGTATATAAAAAATTACATACGTTGCCAACCACATGTGTGACTTAACAGAGACAGATTTTAACCATATTAATAGGCTATGTGGGTCTAAACTTCAGACTTTTACCTCAGTTTAAAACTACTATATGTAATTCATCTCACAGGACTTCGAAGATTGAGATCAAATATATGTAATGTAGCAGTTTTATCAGTGCAAAGGTGATGTCCTAGCTAATGCTTCTACTTTAGCTCTTTACACTCTGACGCAGTTGCCTTTGCACAACTTGGATTTTGTGTGGAGGGACCAAACTTGCTGATTTATTTATCCCCTGATTTTCTGATTGCTTATCTTTACATTTTGCTGAGAAAGCACAACCTAGAGAACTTTAAGCTTCTGAAAACTTCTAGTCCACAGAATACTAGCACTCAGAAAGTTGGTATATTTAGGCTGTTTTAACCCTTTGGATTTAAAATTCAGTGAGACCTTCTTGGGAAAGGTTATTTTTCAAACTGCATTTTCTGTGATACTAACAAATACATCATCCCCAAATATTATGGCTTGATATTATTTTTGAGCTCTGTATTTTATAAAGCTCAGTTCAATTAGATCAAAATTATCACATCATTTATGAAATAATTCACTTAAAACACAGTCTGGGTTATGAAACTATGCAGTGTTTGAAATACCTAGTTATCTGTGAAAGTAAAAATCCTACTGTACATTTTCTGTGGGAACCAGAATCCCTTCTCATAAGTAGCTCTAACAGCATTAGGTATGCGATGCTTCATTGTCTCTGTACTGTACTGTTGAAAGGATGGATAGGGAGATGGAAAGAACGCTAATGGGGGAAGAGGAGTAAGCAGAATAGCGAAAGAATTTCAGGATAAGATTTCCACACCTCTGAAAGAAGAAGATGTGTCCACTTCTGCTCTTATGCTGGTATTCAGAATGTTTTACGTGTTCTATTACATAATATTAGGTTAAATAAAGAGTTAGTGAAAAATAAAAGAATATTAGCACCTACAAGTTCCCGTATCAACATTCCCACGCTCAACACTCTCTGCTCGTTTCCCTTCCTTGAGAATTCTACTAAATCTCCCCCCATATTAAAGGGGAGAGATCCACGTGACTGTATGTCCTCCATGATTTCCACTGTCGCTGTGTTGTTGCTCGCTAATAACCACAGTTCTTTTGGAGCGGGCAGTGTATATCTTAACTTTTCTTGGTACTAGCGTGCATGTCAGGTCATTCCGCAAGCAGAAACTTGGGGGTGAGGCCGAGTGAAAGCAGGACTACGAGAAGGAAAAAAATCAGAAGCCAACATGAGCGAAAGAGCAAAGAGTATGTGATTCTTATGAGCTGAACAGGCTGGTTTTGGGAGAGGTAAGACTCACCCTCGGTCCACAGAGTTCTAACCACCTTTAAGTGTGTAAGTCTGCAAGAAAGCAGTAATCATCTCTTCACCTCAGTGTCAAGGAGCTGGAACTGCCCAGGGGATTCCCAATAAACATCCTGGACTACTACCCTTCCATACAGACGCTATTCATACATATGATCCAATCAATATAGGGTAACTGTGCAGAGCATCTATTATATAACACCTTTACAATGAAAATTTTACAACACAATTCCGAGCAAAGAATATTTCCATACAGATAAGAATTGTTCCAAAACAATAACAAATAATTTAGTCTTTAATTTTAGCTCTAACATGGTTCACTAAATATCCTGGTTGATTTTTATATTGGGGAATATTTAACTCTAAGCTATAAGACAGTGACTTTCTGAAGGAATCCAGCAGCTCTTCTCCTGCATTAAAGTATATTTACTTGAGAAATGGCTTAATAAGTTAATCATAGTTATAATTATTGTGCTATGACAAGTACTCAGGTTTGTGACATTTCTCTATCTTCAGTGACAATATCTCATCTTTCCTTTCACTAAGGGTTGTAAAAACGTGTAAGAAGATAATTGCAGGTGAGGATGTTGTTTTTTTCTGATGAATCTTTAATCTTCTTTGAAAGTGTTCAGCAAGTGCCCATGCTGTACTCTTTCTTTTCTCCCATTGATATACTAACATAGCTCTCTACAAGTGTTGGAAGCAATACCTGACATTTCAAACGAGTCAGTGAACATATTTATTCTGTCCAAATAAGTGATAGCAAAGATTTTGTCAACGAAAAGAAAGGAAGGTGAATTTGGGTCAGCAGAAAGGTGAAATGCACAAATGACTCCAAATAGATCAAAAGAACTTGCTTGCTCTAGAATGGTGTACCCCTTGGTATGCTTGGAGTGCAATCAACACTCATTTGAACATAATTTGATGGAACCAAGTGAGAGAGAATTTTACAAAGGGAGCTGGATGAATGTCGGTCTCAGCTCCACAGAGAGGTGAAGAATGGAAGGCACTGGAGGGATACATGTAAGGGCATCTGGACTTAATTAGCGAGATAAGGTGTAACCAAATCTCCTCACCCCTAACCTTAGTAAAGAAAGGTAAGCTTATTGCATTAGCCTTTCATCACTACAATACAATACCTGAAATAATTAGCTTCTAACAGTAAAGATTTATTTTGTCTTTTGGTCTTACAGATTCTGGTGCATAATTGAGTAGAGTCATTGTTTTGGGTCCTGGTGGGGGGCTGTATGGCAACGGCAGAGGGGGACGTGGGGAGCAAATTTCTTCCCTCATAGTCATGAAGCTGAAAAGACAGAGGTGGAAAGAACAGGAGTCCCACCATTGTCTTCTATGACTCATCAACATCCCATTCATCCCCACCCCCGAAAGATTCCGCCCTGTCCTAATGGTGCCATTGAGAGACCAGGGTTTTAGAACATGGGACTTTGGAGAATAATCAGCATCCAAACTCTAACATTTAGAAATTATATTAATCTCGATTGCAAAAAATGAAGTGCTATTTTTCTCTTCAAGTTGTAATTCTCACAGAGTGCTGAGTAACTTTTATTATTTAGGGTAACTTTCAATTTAGGCAAGACTTCATCTTACCTGTGCTGTCACACTGCTACACTGTATCTTCTGCAGTGTTTTCATGGGAAGGAAGAATTGGAAGATGGTTTGCTGTAGGTTTAATCCCCTTTATTTGTCTTATTAGTAGAAAGAACCTAAAGGGTAATAAATAAAAAATAATTTTAAAGACATTGAATGCCAGTAAACTGAAGATGCTCTAAAATCCAACTCTATGTTACAATCCAACCTGGTCAATGACTTTCTTTGGAGACACGTTGGTCAGTATGTTTCTCATTGCCATGCACTGTGCCACAGTACACAGTGCCATGAGAGGGAAGCCCAGAGCATGAGTGTAATGGGATGAAAATGCCTTCAGCCTGGAAACAACCTGCAACCAACCCTTGAGGCAGAAAATGAAGAGACTGAGTCTGAGAAATGAACAAGAAAGAATATATGAGTAAAATCAAGAAACACATAAAAGAAAGAGAGAAAAAAGTGGTGGGAAAAGAGAAGCAAAACTAAAACCAGACAGAAAACTGTAAGGGTGACGGTGTTTGGCTCAAAGAAAAACTAAATTTACCAGATTCCACATATAGAACCTATCTCAATTAAGTTCCATGTATACAACATAAATCACTTGGTGGCAGAAAGGAAGCATAATTTACTGGGTTCACAAAATATTAACTTCCTGGTTTGGTACACAGTTAACATTTTTATCACTAGAACACAGCATGTACTCTAGCTCAGTAATTTGCAGTAATCTTGGGCAAAGATATACAACAGTGGGAGTGTACAGAGATGCAGGATACATAGAAAAAAGAGACAAGTGCTAAAGTCTAGGATCTGTTGTAGAAACACGGAGTCCTAGTAACCTCCAGCGTTGACCACACAGCACCCTTTTTAAAATTTAAGTGCAGGATTTCCCTCCTATCCTGATGAAGCTCATAGAGTTTTGAATTGTTGTTTTGTCTGCTACATTTTCTATTGTCACTTTTCCAGGTTGTGTAGTGGTTGCTAACACAGGTCATGAGATCAGAAACCGAAGGGTAAATAACATTATAGTCACTTAATGGATATGTGGCTTCAGGCAAGCATTATTGAGCCCCAGTCTCACTCTCTAATAAAACAGAAGAATGATGTGTTAGTTCTGGTCTTCAGAGAAGCATAACCCAAGACAGGATTAAGTTGGGCAAAGATTATATTTCAGAAAATGCCTCTCTGAGGAAAGATAGGAGAGCACTCAGAAAAGACTAGGAGGTCAGCAGATATGATGCAGGTACGGAAGGAGAAAGGGGATGAGATTTGGTCAAAGTATCCAGAATTTCTCATAGTTTAAGGTAGGTGAAATTGAGCCACGAGGGAGTCCTCAAGCCAAAGTTGCAGACAGAGAAGGCTTGTGTCTCCCAGAGGTAGATTTGCTTTGGTACTCCTGATGTACTCAGTCAAGGATAAGGAGGAGCCGGAGCTCCGGTGCTGAGGCAGTGATGAATTTTAAAGTGAACCAGCTGATCTCTTCAGTGGTCTATGAAACGCATTTCTTGCACCACCATGAGTAAAAGTTTAACTCTCTCCTTATAGGGAAAGCACTAAATAATTCAATAATGTAACGAGTGTATAAACTTTTACTTATCTATAATTACTAATACAATTATTAACGCTGCTCTATAACTACTACCTATGATTATCTACTATTTGTCATCGACCGTCTAACACTCACCTATGTGTCTCACCCATTTGTCATGTGTATTTAATGACCGTCATTCTTGAATAGCTTGGATATTATATTGAAGATGGGCTTTAGATTTTCATCCCTCTTTTGAGTGCTTATAAAAAGGTGAGACCAGTGAGAAACATCTGATTCTCATCTTCACCTGTGCCACTGGAGTGCAGTGCAGCATGGCCAGGAGCCAACATAACCTTCTTCCCTTCCTGTGGTTCCCCAGTGGGCGGGGATGGTTTCCTTCAGTGTCCTCCCTGGCTATCAAACTGCCATCTTCCACTTCAATCTGAGGGCAGTAAAACAGGCAGCGCACTCTCCCTCCTTTGCTCCTGCCACTTCCATTTCTGAGAACACAGGGGGCACCATGGAGCAGCTAAGATTAGGGTGGGAGGGCCCCTTATTTGCATACCCAGTATTCATAGCAAGGCTTCCAGGAGAGTCACTGGTTTCAGCCCTCATCCTCACTGAAACAGGTCTGCAAGTTCCTACATAAGTACTGGAATCATATCTCAGGGACGTCTTGGGCTTTGGGCTAGGAGGGCTCCCTTCTGTGCTGCAGCACAGGCCCTAGTAAAATAAAGATTAGCTTTGGTGTTCTAAATAATGTGAAATCCCAAAGTCCTGTAAATATACAAATGATTTTTATCCTGAGTAGTGGGAACAGAATGAATAAATACTGAAAGCTGTTTACACCAAAGAGCTCCAGCCTCCAGCAGCTGGTGAAGATCAGCCTCTGAGACACAGCACTTGGCGGAGTCACCCTACACTCTCCCAAACAAGCCGGCATCTGATGGGTACAGCTAGCTGCAGCGGAGAGCTGGCACCTGGTAGAGTCGACCCACGGTGTCCAGCACTAGCTCGCATCAGACTGTGATGGCTGGCAATGACAGTGATCATCAGCTGACTGTACCAACTGTTGCTACCCAACATTAACTGGTGACACCAGGGTGCTAGCAGAGCTGCACTTTGCCAATTCATGATTTCTGTCAAAATCAAGCAAAAGAACCATAGACGGATTTAGAATGATTTAGAACATAGGAATGTAACAAACATTCTAACATATTCTTGTTTGGGGTACTTTGAGAGTTATAAAACATTTCACGCAAGAAACCTGTTGATAGATTGATGAGAAATGAATGCCAGGAAGAAATAATATTTGAACAGGAGTCCCCTTGATCCAAGCTTATAGTTGGTGGATATGATCTCTGATGTGGTGTGGTAGATGAGTGTGGTGTCCTTTTACCTAGCAAATTGGTTTAACACAATTCTGGGTGTGGATGACTGACTTACTGAAGAAAGAAGATTCGCTCTGGGAGTGTTTGATATCAACCAATAAGCTTGTAAACTGGGTGGAGTAGAAAGGGAAAGAAGAATGAAGTCTCAGATCTGTTTTGGTGGAGGAGCTCCAGTCTTTGCCATAAGCTTTGAATATCCATCTCCAGGCTTCTTTAGGATTTTCAGTCTTCTAGCATAAACCTGATAATGAACTCCCATGAGACTCTACGGTGAGCTCCAGTCCTTCAACTTTAGACTGGATCCTTCAGCTTTCTCATGTCTTTTTGCATTTTTCAGCATCTGACTATCAAGACAACCACTGTAAGCCTACTCTGTAATATATACATATGTAACCTATAATATGATATACATGATATATACTACATCTCATATTAAATGTGTTCTGTAGTGATCACTAAAATATACACACAGCCTCCTATCAAGATCATCCATTAGTAAAGGGAACCAGCACTCCACAAAGGCAATATGGGCCTGAAAGTAGATATTGGACCAACTGCCTAACATCATCCAATTTTTATCTTTGTATATTAGTGAAATGGTTCTATTCAACCACATGCAAATATCGATTTATTTGTTTCACTGAAAAGTGAAGCACATATTTTGGTAGACTACATATCTGAAGATTAATAATCTCTAAACACCAATAAGAACTTTTCAGATGTTGGTATACTTAATGTAAGAAGAGAAAAATTTGGTATCTACAGAACAATCATTGAGAAAATTAAGGGAGCCAGAGAAATGCCGATGGGCCAATGGATACACTGTCTTTCACTGAACTGCTGACTCTGAAGCCAAAGAAAGAACCTTTGCATTGAACTTTGGGAGCTTTCAGTAACCTTAAAGGTGAATTTAAGCCTTGGTTTTGACACCATCTCTGCACAACCGGTACTGAAACAGTCAAGTTATTACCCTATGATCACCTCAGAAGTTTAAGTCTTGCTCCCTTCCTGAGTACTTTGATAATTTCCCAAGGAGTCTTACATATTGATTGCACTCAGCTTGTCTACCTCTATACAGGTAGCATATTCTCAGTGTGGGGCTTCTAATGCATCTTTGAAGGAAATGGTAAGGAATTTGGAATGTATTAAGTTGGGGTAAAACATGGTCCCATCAAATTGGGGTTCTGAAGCAAGTTATTCTACATCTCTGTACTATACTTTCTTTACCTAAAAAAGTCACAAAATTGTTTTCAAATGATAAATGGTAAAACAGAGAAATGGTATATGTAGAATTTCTAGTGTACAATGACTATTAAGTAGGTCATTGGCATTCTTTTTTATCCAGAAACATGCACATCATATTTCTTTTGCTATATTTAAAACTTAAAAGCAATCATCAGTCATTCCCCAAATCAATTAATGTAAATTGATATTACTTGACCAATCTATATTAATAAGAAATATTAGAGACATGGATTTCCCTTTGTGATAATTAATGTCTTCTATTTTGTATACATGCATACATGCATTGTATCCATTCATATGACAAAACTAAGAAACATTAGGCTAAGAACAGAATTTCCTTGGGCTTATATATCAACTCTGATTCATAGTAACTGTGTAATTTGGGCAAGATTGCTCAACTTCTTTGTCCTATTTCCCTTGCTTGTGGAATGAATACCATAATACTCTCTGATGAGTCCTTACCTCATTGCTATGGTCTCAACATTACTGAGTACATAGAGTGAAAGAAAATTCATGCTGGTGTTGGTTATTGTTGTGTGAATGTTTAAGCATATCTTCTCACCAAGTGGCACTTGGGGTTCTTTCTCAGCATACATCAAAAATTATTTATACAAACAGTTTTATCCTAGCAAAAGAAGCACATCACTGCTTGCTTTTTTCCCTGCTTTTTCTATCACTTTACTCTCCTTTACTTCCCTGCCATCCACTTGTCCTTTTAAAAGTGACCTACATAAGTTTCTTCCAAATGGCTACACTTTTAGAATTCTGTTTGTCCTGTAATTTTAGTATCTAGAAGCACTAGGGGAAGAAATGTCCACACATGTATTATCAAATAATACAATAGCGAGCTTCCCAGACTCATTCCTCTCTTATTCCATATCGTGATTTCATTGACTGTACTAAACACTTTGAGGGAAGGAGTATAAAATATACCAGGACCTATTTTCTTATTAGACCATGTTGATTGTTTGTAATAAACATTAGAAATGATAATGATATTCCTTTATTTTTTGTAAGACATTTGTGACATTTCTCATTCCTATACTACAAACAAGTAGAACAAAATCAGAGAAAAAAATTAATCAGACCCAAGAATCTCAGACTAAAACGTATGTTTGAGATCCATATGACAGGTCTAGATAGGTTGCTGCTCATTCATTTAAACAAGTGGTAGAATCTTGTTTACAGTTATCTGAGCTTGGCATTTAGTACCACTGACATGCATATTTGATGATAATCTTGATTGAAAGAATAGACTCACTTAATTTTTATTTCCTAAAAGCAATTTACATTACAATCTTAGTCTTGATTTCTGGTGCTATAATAAAATATCCAGAGTTAGGTAATGTATAAGGAAAAAAATATTCAGCTTATAGTTTGAGAGTAAGAAAGTCCACAGTCAGTTGGCCACAAATGGTGTGAACCTCTTGCTGTGTGGTAAATGCTGGCATCGAACAGTGGAATTTCATATGTGAGCAGTGAGCCTCTTATGAAAAAGAGACCAAACACATGGTTGGTCTTGCTTTATAACAACACACTTGTGAGATTACTTTGCCAATTTTAAGAGACAAACCCACTGAAGCAAGAGGAACATGGACCCTTTCAGAAGGTAATGCCCTCAGAGGATCTACTGGTCCTCCCCTTGGAAAGGGTCTGCATTACATTATCTCTCAGCACTGTCACAGTGTGGGCCAAGCCTGAGAACATGAACCATTAGGGGACAAAACACATGAAACCAAAAGAAAGCCCTAGAACTGCAGTCTGCTAAAAAACCTTCACAATCTGAACCTAGAGCTATATAAATTGGGTTTTAAATTCATTAAAAATAAATTACACATTCTATCAATCTTTAATATGTTTTAGGTTCATTCTAATCTCCTCTTGTCCACCTGTCACCCAATATGAAGAAGCCAGTTTGAATTATATATATTATGGAGGTTAATAAGGGTTCTCTATTGCAGACAGAAAATGATATCATTTTGTAATTTAGTTTATAATTCTATTAGAATAAGATAAGTATTTTTATATTCCACAAATTCCTATTTCCCCAAAGCTGTAATCAAGGTAGTGGCACACTTTGTTCAGATATTTTAATTCATTTAATGTATGATCTTTATAAAAAATCAAGTGAATTTTCATAACTGCATTTAATGTTTACCATTATTTCTTCCTTTTTCTTAACGTATTTATTTAGTGTGTTGGTTATATATTGAAATTTCATTTTCTTCCATAGTTATCATCAAATGTAATATCACTCAAATTAGTAATTATATTTCCCCCTCTTTTATCACCTGGAAATGGTATCCTGTTCGAATACCCATTGAAAGTTTTAAGGTGTTCAATGAGCTTATTTCTAAGAAAAGAATTTTCAAGTAAATTTGAAGCTAAAATATTTTCAACTAAAGTATTTGCAACTTAAATTACTGGGAATTATGCTCCTGTCCTACATGTATCTCTCCATGTCCTCCTCTGGAGGACGTTGTCTCAGCTCCTGCTTTCTGTATGTGCTCAGCAGAGGAGAGAAGCACCGCTCCTCTGTAATGGAAGGGGGCTTGCAGAGGGAGGTCACTTATTTATTCATGTCTCTAACTCTGTCCTTTCAATGGCTCTGCCCTGTAAGCCAAGTCACAGGTCCTATTAGCTGAGCCATTCTGGGCTGTGACACAGATCTCCTCCTCATCCTTCTTCAATCCTGAGGGTAGTCACGGGACATCTCCCTGCTTACTCAAGACTGTCATTGCCTCACATGATCCCTTTAGTCTGCCTCTATCCTGCTTACAACTTTGTCATACACATTCTGTTAATTTTTTTTTTTCAAATTAACACACTGAAATATATCTTCTGTGCTGTGCCTGGGTGCTGACTGAGGATCAGCAAACAGCTACTCTTTATTCCAACTGCAAATGGAGCATACTGATATTAAATGCTTATTTGCAAAGGCAAAAATGTTTACTCCTTCTTAGTACTACATTTAAAAAAATAACTAAAATCACCTCATAGCTCAAGGACCCATTAAATTGCAACTATACACCTAGATCCTGAAAATTTTCTTGGCTCAAAAGTCAAACTTTCTGAGTGTGTGGGCAGCACACCCATAATCCCAGCACTCAGAAAGCTGAAAGGGGAGGATCAGTGTTTGAGCCCAGCCTGGACAACATAACAAATTACTGAGACAATGTCTCAAAAATAAAAAGTTTAAAAGAGCTGGGAATATAGATCAGTAGGAAGTTCCTGGTTCAAGCCTCATTACTGTGGGGATGAGGTGGGAAGAGGTGGTTGTCAAACCTCTAATCACATTCCATATTACATATGAAATTAAGCTACATGCATTAAAAATACGTAACATGTGCGTGCGTGTGTGTGTGTGTGTGTGTGTGTGTGTGTGTGTGAGTGATCAGCATGGAGAAGTCTGAGGAAACATTTATCACAGAATTATGATTTTTTTGGTAATCTCAAAGATGTGAAGGATCATAGTGAGGTTGTATTAAGACTATGTGGATGTAGTGCCAAAGGAAGACAAAATGTGTTCCCAGCATTCAAAAAGGGTCAGGAACTAAGGGAAATTTATACAAAATAAATTAAGAGAGAAAGGCCAACCCAGAACTCCATAGTTGCAATCTAAAACAGCAGGTGCTCAGAAACAGAAGACAGATGTAAAAGGGATATTAATAAAATTGTTGTATATTTTTTTAGTGGGGAATTAGCACTGGATGCTGTATTACATAATGTTATCTTCACATTTGTTAACACAAAAACAATAAAGGAAATACAAAACTATAGCGAATGTTACAGCAAAAATCAAAAATTAGGTCGAACTCCGCAGGACATCAAAGAACTCATTCAGAACAAATGGAGTTTTAACTAATTTTAATTTAGAACCAATTGGACTGGTCATTGACCCCCAATCCCAGTCGAGAATGTGGCCCTTAACTGCCTTTGTTCTCACCTTATACATATTTTTGGTTTCCATGTTAATAGATTGAAATGTTTAGGCCTGGCCACAGTTATTTACCTTACACCATGTGACCAGGTCAGGCTCTGGCCACAAGGATATATACTTTAACAACTCAGGCAAGGAGAATTCCAGGACAAAATCAGAACTGCAAAATTAACTCTTTACAGTCCCTCCAGGATGTTTCTCAAGACACATTTTGAGGCTCGTCTATCTTAAAATGATGTGCTAAAAGTTGCCACCCCTTACAAGAAGACAGTAAGGAATTAGAACTGGATGCTGTTTTACATAATGTTATCTTGACATGTGCTACTCAGTTATATGAGCCAAATTGTTGCAGCTTTACATCTTCATTGATCTCACCCAATGTGGCAGCATTATTCAGCATGGCTGTTCTCATCTTATGTTGGAAGAATGAGAACTTTCTCAAATTTTCTTGTGAATCGGAAAATATAAACCTATTCCTCACTGATCCCTCACCTAAACATGCTATTCAAATTCAGGTGATCCAACCTCTTAAAATGAAAAATGTGGGGTGGAAACAAGAGAGAATTCATGGGCAGTTGAAGTTAAGTTTGTGGTCAGGGTCTCTTTCATGGGATGCCAAGATTGGGACGCAAAATAGGGAATGAAATTCTGTTCAAACACTGAAATGACCACCAAGGGCATGGCCGAAGCAATTTACGCTGGGCGGTCACAAGCAGGAGAATGAAGTCCCATGACCAGGCATCAGAAATTCTTTTCTTGGAGTAGCTCACAGGGTGTCCTAAAGCTTCTTTTCTGTGAGGAGGAAGCAGGAGTATTTGATCATCAGATCCATGATTAGAACAGGCTTCGTGCTCCTCTTGCTTGTGTCACCACTTATTCCTTAACTCCTATTTGTTATTCTATCCCACAGGAAGCTCTGGACTGAATAAATATGACTGGATTAATTTTTTCCTTAAGTGAAATATATTATTAAACCCTTTTGACAGTTGCTATTTGCTCAGGTGTGGGCTTGCTTTAAACCAGCTGCTGTGAAAGCAACATAAACACAGGTTTGTGCTTGGATCCTTTTCTTTGCCTTGTGTTCCTGACTATAAGCTTTCTCTGCAAAACCTGGAATTAAAACCATTTTGCTTGATGGATAGTTATGAGGTCTAAAGAAAAATAGTAGCAATAAAGAGAAATAAGAACAGTGCATATGATGTGTTTATTTTTCATATAAAATAGTTTGATATAGAGCATAGGAGAAACATATTAGAAGAAAAAAACCTTTAAAACGTCAGTTCTCTAAAAAGACCATGTCCATCAAAGCTAACCAAGGAAGGAAAGAGTTACTGCAGCTATTCATTAAGTTCTGTTCATTCACAGGTAAAATTGGCTAAGCAGCCCGTGGTGCGTACTGTTATCGTGTGTATCTCTAAATTTATTTCTTTATAGTTTTAGCTGCTAACCCAGTAGATCCAGGATATACACTTAGTTTCTCCTGATTGGCTAATCCAGAAACAATTACCGTTTCTTTTCTCCCTTCTTCGATACTTTGTCAATGGAGATCTTGTCAATTTATAAAGTGTAATCATTGGAATATTGTCGGTAAATCTGTACCATCAAAACTTTTTGGCCATATACATGTCAATGGAACTTAGATGTTAATGATGGAGGGTATCTCAGAGACAATATATGAAATATTATGCAGAGGAAATGTGAGAATGGTGACCATGAATCATAATTTGCATTTATTTCTTCTGGTTGCCCTAAGGAAAAACACTAATCTCTCTCTTTTCCGACTTTGTTTATACTAAGCTTAGCGTTCATTTTTAAGCACTACTAGTCACTGTTTGTGTGATTTTTTGAGTTTATACGTTCTAAATGAATGCCACAGGGGAAAATTTTACCCCTTAAGTTCTCCTGATTTGAAACCTAATGAAATGGTTTTGAGAGGAAAAAAGAAACAGACAAAAATGTAACTTTTGCCCTTTTCTAAGTGTACAGATTTATCTCTCTGTAAAATCCCATCTGTATCTATAAATATATATGGGTCTACATATATATTAATGCTAAACAATGACTGAATATCTTCTAAATTAATTTAGAGTAAGCAAACTGAAGAATTGGAACACACTTATGGATGAGAAACATTCCATTGTCAAGGCAATATTTTACTAGCAATGAATACATACCTACGTTTTGAGGCTTGTTTCTTTTGGGTGTTTGTAATCATATTCATAACTTTTGGAAGGGCACCTACCTCTCCAAAATGAGAATGTATCTGCTCTAGCAAAGGTCATCATTTGTGCCGACATCAATAAGCCCAACTTCCAGGATGGTGAATGTTTAGTTCTCCCTGTTGACAGGCCTGGGGACTATTACATGTTATTAATACGGCTGACTAATTCCCAATTAGGAACTCATTAGCAGCTCCACTATGTTAGAGTGTGATGGATTTGCAGCCAATCTTGAAAAAGGTCACAATAAATGACCTCTGGTCCAGGACTTTCCCATCTGTCTATCACTTAATACCATTATTTTGTGCTGGAAAATAATCATGCCTGTGGTCTATTTCTCTTACAGGACTAGGGTGTGTGGTTAGACATTGATATCCACAGTTGTATTCTTCAATTTTTGTTTTCTGTTAGAAAATGTTAAAACTCTACATTTCTTAAGTTAATCATTTTCCTCTTAGAAAGCGTGGATGCTTCACTGTGTGAAATGTGCATGTTAATTCAGAACATTAAGATAAACACAAGGAAAAGAGCATTTTGTTGATTCCCATAGCAACTGTAAAATTGTACAGCACAGCACATTCACTAATTTAACAGGAAAACTTTACATTAAGAAAAGATATATTCTTGGGGGCTGGGGATATAGCTCAGTGGAATAAGCGCCTGCCCAGCAAGTGCAGGGTCCTGAGTTCGATCCCCAGTACCGCCAAAAAAAAAAAAAAAAAAAAAGAAAAGATATATTCTCAAAACAAATGTTTTAATTATTGTCATTTTTGAAAGAAAAGAAATCTAATTCTTAGGGCACAATATGAAGCACAACTGTAAGATACTGTATACGTGACTTAATTTGAAATAAAACAATGGTGCATTTAAAACTTAAGACTGTGTTAAACACAATCACATTAAAAAATAGTGAACCATTTTCTTTTTTTTCTCCTTTGTTTTTTTTAAAAATCTAGATATGTTGTAACCCCTACACATACAATAGAAAGAACATGAAATTCAATGGGGAAATTTTTGGAGACCTAAGTTACTATATGATGTTCTGAAAATTTTCCAGTGATTACAATAATGTATTTGTTCTATCTGAGGAAAACTGTAGAGAACACAATGCAAATAACAGTTTCATTTTCATTTGTCCAGCTCTCTGTAAATAAGATCCAATAAGCCCAGGCAAAACTATAAAGGTGGGTTGCATATATCTATAAGAGTCAGAACATTGTTGTAATCTCCTCTAAACCCCTAGTTGAAAAATCTAAATAATTTAAGGACCAGATGGGAGAATCACACTACCAAATCATAGTTTTTCAGTTTGTTTCTTTCTTTATTTTTGATTGGTTGGCTTCATTTGGTTTGGTTTGATGTGATGTACATTACAATCAGGTACAATTCTATTTATCTATTAATTCATGAAGGACTACCTCATACCTATTATGTACTAGACCTTAGTGGGACTTAGTGTGGAAAAATTAAACAATTCTCATAACTGTGCTATGGACAGTTTGGCATAATGGACAGACAGACATTCAATGAGAAGTGGTAACAATGGAGGATGAACACTAAGATGGGAGAGAACAGCCTATTGTGGGGACTGCTAAGGAGAAAAAGAACAGATACATAGGGCTCAGAGAAGCAGTCCCTAATTCAGCGACATTTAAGATGAATCCAGTGTACATTTTAGATTCATAGGTCAATGTCGTATTCATAGCTGGAGAAAGAACACAAGCAATCCTTCAGTCTGAAAATGTTGGTGAACAAGTTAGCCTTCCGCAGATGGAAAACCTTTGTAGTCAATGGTTTCTTTGCAAACATTTTTACTTTCATTTCTGTATGAATTTATTTTTATATCCTGGAAAACAAGGTATATTTTTCTTAGTCAAAAATAGGCCACGCAGAGACAATGTATGTTTTAGTTAATAAACTGCAAATGCTTTATGTTCTGTTATTTCATAGAAATGAATGTAAAAGCTAAAGGAGTTATATTTATGCCAAGGTCCCAGTTCAAAACGGACATAAATAGAAAATAACTTTTAAAAAACCCACTACTATATTATTTTTCAAATTAGCTGAGGCTCAAAGACATAAGGAAATTAAAAAACAGATTTCAGCTGCCCTGCAATTGAATGGACAACTTTGTAAATGGATCAACAGCTGGTGCTGTAGTAGTTCCCCCAAAAGCAGAAGAGTTTCAGTGAAACTGAAAAGAATTGAGAAATCCCAGGTGACAGCCTTCAACTGGGCTGGTTCTAGTTCATTACAAGCCCCTGACACTAACTGAACAGGAGTGGGTGAGCATGAGTCGGTTAAGGTAAAGCGACATAGAATGTACCAAAGATAACAGCAAAACAGGAGAAATCAACCAGCTGCTGCAGCGTTTTTAAATAAAGGCTGTGTAGTGCTTCACTACTGTAATGCTAATACTTCCCACAGGAAATAGTATTATTCTTAAATTGTTTAACCTGCATCCCTCTTCTTTCCACAAACACTGTAGAAGTTTCTGAAGGACAAGGACCAGCCCTCATAATTATTGAACAGTTTTGGATTTATTTGAACACTAATGATCTGAGAACAGACATTCCAAAAATACAATTTCACCTATCCAGGAGAATTCAGTGATTAAGATGCAGCACTTATTTCCCTGAAATGACTGACATTTCATGTCTGTAGCTTGAGATGATGTGGTGCTGACACTGATCAGCAGTCGCACGAGATGTTCAGTCAGTGCAGACGGTGGCAGCATTTAAATTAAATATATTATGCTGGAGCTGTGGCCAAATCATCCTATGTATCCTTTGGAGCTTTTATGAAAATGTCATTTTCTCTAGGAAGATTTCTCAGATCTGGCCACATCACTCTACTCTTTTTTCATGTAGTCTCTCTTTTCTGTAGAGTTTAAGTAAATATAATGAATGCATTACCAAATGAATCACGGTTCAAGTCCCCCTTCCTTACTAACAAATGAGTCTTGGCTGTAGAGGAAGCATATATCTGTTCAACTCACTTCTCTTTTTCCCAGCGCCCTATCAAAATACTGTATTTTGCTTCTAGCAAGTTATTGATAACTATTCGTGAAATTATTAAAAACAATAAATGAAGCTTGCAGGTTAAGAAGCTGGCTGGCAGCAAAGCTAGCATCTGATAATGGTATATTTCCCTAGACATGTAAAGATTTCCACAATTATTTTCTCTCTTATGGAGGTCACCAAGTTTAAAACTATGTTCAGCAGAGGTAGTAAGTGTTAAGGACCTTGAATCATCACTCATGTAAAAACTAGTTTGGGGAGGCTAGGTAACCTTTGGTGACTCCAATCTTTGACTTACTGCATTATATCAAACAGTATAGCTTACTGCCTTTTATCAAGCAAATAGGCAGTATAATTGCTGAGATCTGATCACTAGTTTGAACACGTGCTGGCTTTTGATCAGGGCAATTAGACTTTAGGCTTCTGTTTCCTCATCACTGAAGCAGGATTTTATAAAGATAAAGAAATCACAACACATCGAGCACTTAGAACATTTCTGTATGTTGAGCAAATGCTGAAATGTAACCTGATCAAATATATTTAGAAATTTCCCTTCAGATTCCGTATGGACAAGTATGGTACCAGTTTGAACAAGATTCTGACAGGGAGATGAGTTTAGAATCTAGTTGAATCACCTAGGTAATAAGGGACAATGTTATGCAGCAAAATAGTGGCAAGAGGCAGAGGGAATTAAAGTCAGATTTCCACTGTGGATAATCAATGAGGACGATACGCTTAGATCCAGGGAATGAAATGGTGGCCTGGTTTCTCCTTGATCAGCTGGATATATGTGGATGACGCTCCCTGGGAATAAAAGGTAACAAAGGTAGATGAGTGCTGGGTTTTTTTTAGCTTGTGGGACATCTAAAACGTACCAAGGTTGCTCTAAGGATCTGTAATTCCAGTAACAGAGTTGGACTGAAGAATGAGACATACATGAAGATGAAAGAGGACAGTAGTAGGAGGAAGCGTTAGATCACGAGCATGGAATGGTTAAAATGGAAATTCTGAAGAAACTTATCAGTAGACGAAACTCAGCAATAGGAAATAAGTCGGAAATGGAATTCAAGACAGAGATAATAGGCAGAAGTAACAACGCATCTGTGTCTAACAGAAAAGTTCAGGAAAGTATGTAGTGGAACAGTTCGGATAGCATGAAAACTTTCCTTGATGACAGAGCATTTGTTTTCTATTGCTGTGCAACAAATTGCAACAGACAGTGGCTTGGAAACACCCTTTTATTATCTCACAGTTCTGCAGGGCTGAGGAGTGAGTGGGCTCAGCTGTTTCCTGCTCAGGGTTTCATAATACAGAAACTAAGGTGTCCAGCAGACTGATCTCTTGCCTACAGGCTCAGAGAATGAATTTGTTTTCAGCTGCCAAAAGGTTTTTGATAGAATCCGGTGACTTGTCATTCTTGGTCTCATACCCCTGTTCTCTCCTTGCAGGCTGCAAACATAGGTACATGGTTTGCTACTAGAGATTTTCCTCATCATGTCACAAATGGCTTGCTGCATCTTCAGACAGGTGTGGCAGTCCAATTCTCCTTTGCACTTCAAACCTTTTGTGCTGGCTCTTTCCCCATGTGTTCTGACCTATACATCTGCCTTTAAGGCTTTTGTGATTACATTTAGCGTAGCAAATAACCCAGGATTATCTGTTTAGAGTCAACTGATTAGCAACCTTAATTACAACTACAGTCTCCCTGCCGTGCACAGTAACATACTCACCAGTGCTGTGGCTTCTTGTATGCATATTCACTGATGCTAGGACATGAAGCATTCCTGAGGGTTCTAATTCTAACTACTAGAGATGCTGTTGTTTTCCCCTGCAATCAGAAGTAAAGCTATGTGTTAGTGTGCTGGTTGGAGCAGCTGAAACAATTGATGCTTATAGCTACAGAGATAAATTTATTATTAGCAGTATTATTATTTTTTTGGTACCAGGTTCAAACTTACAACCTTATGCTTGTCAGGCAGGCAATTTGTTGCTGAGCTATGGCTTCAGTGGTAAACTTATTTTAATAAGTAATAAATAAAATATTGATTTTGTATAAAAATTCACTTCATTAAAATTTCATAAATACATGTCATAAAATGATTTAATTTTATTTTATTAAAAGTAATCATAAAAAGGGAAACTCTATTTTTCTACTCAGAGCCCCCAATATTACTTTTTTTCTCCCAATCACTTTTTTAATCATGGTCAATAGGCCATTTGAAGTAAATAAGTATATATATTCATATATATGCTGTTTGAGTTCATGTAAATTATACAAGCAAAAATGTATTGCCTTGCAACTTGCCTTTTATTTTAATTAATATTCGTTGAACACTATTTTATATCACATATACTAATTAATCTGATGTTTTACTACTGTGTGTGAATGCCAATTTAAATATAATTAACTATAACCCTAATTAAAGATATGTAGACATTTTTTCTAATTATTTGTTACAACAAATCATTCTTCATGTAATTGTTGATACATTATGTCAATTTGAGAAGACTAAAAACTTAAGTAGCTCAACAGTCCTACCTCATCGTGTGTAGAGGACATGCCCTTAACAATCTAGGATGTTGTTCATCATGTCAATTTGAGAAGTTTAAAAATTTACCTAAGTCATTCAGGAAGGGCCCAGGGTCTTCAATTTGTAAACATCCTGAGCCTGTGCAAGAGGAGGGCAGGGAGATGGTGTGAGTGCCATACCTACCTGAGAATGAGTACCCTGATAAAACATAAGGGTGGAAAAGAGGCTTGTTCTACCCTTTTTTTTTTTTTTGTTCTACCCTTTTTTGCTCGTGTTGCTTTTGCTCTCTTCTGCCACCTTGAAGTGTTGCCCCTGTGCCATGCCACTTTGCCTTGGAACCAGCTGATTATGGACTGAAACTTCCCCAAACTGTGAGCTAAATAAAACTTTTCTTCCTTAATTTTGAGTGTTAGGTGTTTTGGCTCAGTAATGAGAGAAAAGTAACCAAGACACTTTATTAGCCTTCTTTTTAATTTTTTAACATATATATGCATATATATCTAACAGTACACACTTGGAAGAATAATCTGAACATCATATACATTTAAAATTAGCTCCCAATTTCCTTCCCAATATTGTTACCCTTTGACACTAACATTCATACTGAGACTATGAAAATATTCATTGGATCCTAACTGTTTATATTAGTCATTGTTGTTTCTAATAATAAATGAAACTATTGGGTTATTTTATTATTAAATTCATGATGCTTTAAAATTTTTGAATGGATTATCTATTTCTGAAGAATTTGTAGGTAACTGTTTAAATAAATTTGTTGCCAATATTTTCTAATTTCTAAAGGTGTATCCATGTGTATGTATATGTATCTTTACTCATTTTTTCGATTTAATATTATTTCTCTTTTGGGTGTTCATTTTTAGGTTGTTATTATGGCTTGTTTCTAGATGTCCCCACAAAGCCTCATGCAATCATAGGTGGGGCTTTTTCAGAGGTGGTTGGATAAAGAGGTCTGATGCTGAAATTGACTCACTGTACAATGCCAGGATCAAAGGCCCTAGGTTTAAGGCTGTGAGTGCTGCCTGCTCTAAGCAGTCTGGATAAGATAAAAGCGGCAGGCAGACACTGTCAAGATCTATTGTTTGCACCATTGGTGATTTCCTGTCACTTTGTCTATAATTCAGTTTTGATTGTACTGTTCTTGTGCTACTTTGTGTCTTCTTGTTAATGTTTTCCTTTTTGTTGTTGTTGTTGGTTTTTTTTTTTTGGTTTTCTTTGTTTTTTATACTTTTTTAAATAAAAAAAAATAAGAAAAAAAAATCTGTTGCTTGCTTGCTTTCACCTGCTTGCATACGATGGACTATTTGTTCTCCAGGATTCCCTTCTGCCATGCCATGTCCTGCTGCCTTGGAGCCAGTGGACTATGGATTGAAATATCTGCAGACTGTGAGCTAAATAAACCTTTCCTCTATTAACTTGGGTATTGGGTATTTTGTCATAGCAAGGAGAGAAAATTAACTAAGACAATTATATCTAATACAGTTTTATCTAATAAAAAAGTAAACCTAGAATATATTGTATTTTCTTTTATGTATATATAGATAGATTATATATATATATATTTATATATTTGGGGGTATACATAGATATGTGCGTGTGCATAAAATATATACTTAAATGTTTTTGTGTGTATTACTCAGAGTTTACAGGGAAATAGATTTAATACAGGATGTGTAATCTACAGGATGGCTTTATAATATTCACCTAATGAGTCAAATGCAGAAGAGTGCAAATCTGTCAACACACTACAGACCCAAAGAATCTAGTTGGGGGCCTGGATACCATGGCAATTAGCTGATTGATTGATTTTTAAAATTTTATGAGTCCAACTGGAGGCCTAGAGCCCACAGCAATGTCTCAAACAAGTCTGTATCAAGGATCTGTGTCGGGAAGGCCCAAAGGCCAGTCGTAAAACTTGGAAGTCTGCACCAGTGGGGTGAAGGATCTGTGTCAGCAGGCTGAAGGATCTACGCTGGAAACAGAAAGTGACACTCAAGGCAAGGACCAGAGATCCCCTGAAAAGAACTGCAGCTTTCCTCAGTAACAGTGAGAACCCAAGCTCTTCTGATGATGAGAACATCTGAATTCATATCAGGAAAACCACAGTGACAGCTTCTCCAAGAGAATCAACACTGCACCATCTTCCCCTCCAGTTCCCCTTCTATGCTCTTGGCAACACCCCTCAGATGCGCCTCCCACACCCAGAGCCACGCTCATTCAGTTTAGCTGCGTTTTACAAGTTGAAGATTAGTTAATTCACTACTATGTGGAACATAATACATACTTATATACATAATTATTTAATGTGATGGCATTTCTGTCTTGCATTTTGGTATTTATGGGATATAAGTAATAAAGACCTATTCAATCATTTTAAACATGTGTAGTTAGTTATTTCAACACTATATATTTTCATCCCATTTCTCACCACTCATTTGCAATGTCACATTAATTTATTCTCTGCTTTTTGAACTACACAATTCAGGCACTCATATATTTTTTTTATATTGCACTGATTCACCTAGTATTGTGATGTTAGAATATTTTAACTGCTAATGCTACATAATGTTTTAATATGTGATAGGATATGTTCATACATTTATAGGATTTATTTAATATTTTGTCACATTTTTGTGATAAATTATTTTCATTTTAATTATAAAACCACGTTATTGTATTTCTTTACAGATCTCAATATAATTTTATTGAGATTGAATTAAATTTATTGAATAAATTGCAGGCTATAACATTCAGATGTTTTTCATGAAGCATAATGTGACTCCTGAGGCATTCAAGAGTTCTATTATGGATCACAGAGAATTTAATTATTCTTTGTATTAAAATGCTTCTCCTCTCTCTCTCTCCCCCCTCTCTACCACCCCCACCTTCTCTACCTCAAAAATGCAGCTTTTATAATATCTGCTTCCACTTGGGTACAACCATAGTTCCAAGACTCTGATACTCTATTGTGTCTACTTGTGCAGGTTACTCGGTTTAAAGTTTAGAACAAGACATCACAAGATATCATCAACTGGTTCTTGCTTATGTCCTCCATAAGTGTGGAGCAAGGCAAATCTGAATTTGAGTGTTTGTAATAACTATCAGGTTGACAACCATCACCATTGTGCTCTAGGCCTGTGTATCCTTCTTAGCATTACTTTCTGAGGGCAGACAGTCCTATTTCTAAATAGCTGGGTCACACATCTTCGTGAAAACCACCTGGAACTACTGCTCCTCAATTAAACATTATGGTGTGATTTTCTGAGGGAGATGGCGGCTCTGTGTGTGTGTGTGTGTGTGTGTGTGTGTGTGTGTGTGTGAAGTATTTAACGTAGCCTCTGGTAAATGCTGCTTTTGGAGTCACTCCAGGGTATTATTCTTTGAAATAATTTTATGGATGTCCATAGCCTTTTCCAATCCCTGTAGCATTTCCCACGGACTCCAGGCCCTCACATGTTCCTTTGTTTTATGATCTTATAATAAGGACTGTGTGCATTTTACATACTTAATGCTATTTTATTGAATCTGTGGTTTATGGGGGAGAATGTGCTATTTAGTTAATGCTTTGAAAAGGGAGTTGGAATCATTTTGTAATAGAGTAAAAGAGAGCAGGATCTCAATAACTTCAATCAATTAAATGGCAAAGAAAAGTTTAAATATTTATCTTAACAGAGAATTTTTTTATTTTATTATCTATAACATGATATGGAAATATAGTCTTATTACCTGTCAAGCACGTTATAATATGCTTAATATTCTCAGTTCCTCATTAATCCTTTTCTTAAATGTCATTTAAAACCCATTAAATTAAACTCTTCTAACTTGCAAAGGAGAATTGGTGTTTTCTATATTTATTAAAACTGTTCAAGGAGTGAGAATGAAATAATGTTAAGCAGCATTATGTGGAAGAGTGAATCCAAAATTAATACTAAAGTGACATTTTGCTTAAGAGACTAAGTTGCCCAAAGTCATTGCAATAAACTTAAATTTTGAAATTCAATTTACTTAAAAATTATTAAATTAGGTACTGACTTTAACTTACATAAACCCTTTTATGCTGTTTTTCATTTTGAAGAGAATAATAATAAAAAAGTGGCACACCAACAACAGTACCAACAGCATAGCCAAAAACAAGGCAAAGCAATAGCGATAAGAGTGATACAGGGCTTCAGAGCGAAATAACCCCTCATACTGTTATCTTTTTAGTTATGCCATAGCTATACCCTAATTTTAAACTTTGTGCGTTGTCTTTGTTTTGTGAATCTTTTTTTCTCAACAACTGTTTTTGACGAAAAAGTCCTGTGTCCCATGCATAAGTGAATCGCAGTAAAACTCCACTGTATCCTTAGAGAAAATAGCGATTTGGGCGTATTCTCCGTTATGTTGGTTTTGAGTGCCGGATATAAGTTCAAAGAATAGGACAATTTCTTCTGAAATTTTGACTAGGACTTTTCGTTTCCTTTCTCCCTCTTGTTGATTAAAAGTTCACAGAAGAAAAATATGAGCTAATTGAAAAATACAGAAAAAATCTTACAGGAAAAACTTACATGAAGAATTTATTTCATTCTAAGATACTGCATATGATTTTCCTGAGACTGAGTATACATAAACATGGCAATCAGCGTGTAAATTTAATTATTTTTCCCTAATAACATTATATTAAACTAAATTCATATCTTACAATTATCATTATTCTAGAATTGAAATTTTAAAAATCAATCAAGTCAGACAAATTTTTTTTTTTTTTGGCAGTACTGGGGATCGAACTCAGGACCCTGCGCTTGCTAGGCAGGCGCTTATTCCACTGAACTATATCCCCAGCCCCAGACAAGTTTTTTAAACCATACTTTTAAAAATTTTTTAGGCTTTGTACAAACAAAAGCGATGTGCTGTTGGTGAAATCCCATTGTCACACATGTGATTCCAAAATAGTTATTTAAAAGCTGTTTGCATTCTGATTTTAAGATAGCATTCCCTGTTCAGATTTTCTTTAGCGAAAGGAGTTATGATGAAGGTCGTATTTCAACAAGTCCTAAGAAGTGGTGGGATGGATAGCTGATTTCTCCCAGCTTTCCACCTCACCCAGATATAGTGTGACAGGTAGCACTGTCCAGATATTCCAAGCATTGACTCTGCTTGGAATAGAACTTTCTTACAGCTACATTTCTACAGCTTATGGCCAGGTTTGAACTTCCTCATGTTTTGGTCCTCTACCAGATGGGGATTTTTAAGTATTTAGCCCCTAGGACTGTTATGAAGATTGAATGTTATAATACTTTAAAGAACTTACAATGATGGATGACATGTAGAAGAATGCAAACAAATATTTGCTAATTAAATAAATGAAATAGCATGAGTTTTAGAACTTGAATAACATTACCAATGAGCAATACTCAGGCTGTGCATTAGCAACTTCCTGTTACAAATGGGAATGTAAAGAAAGAATACAACTTAAAGTCTGTCAATAAAATTAATAGAAGTTATAGCTACTTATAGGAAAATAAATGTGGTATTTTACTTTGAAAATTTTAAATCCTAAAGATAGTGAGTATATAGAAATAAATTTTAAAATACATCCACATATTCTCTGAGAAGTTATAAAGTTAGAAAGGTGAAAGAAGTGTGACTAAAACATAAAATAAGAAAACATCACCAAATTACAGTTCAATAAACTTATATTTGTCATTTTATCCATTGTCATCTGAGTATTTTATAAATGTTCACTGGTTTTACTCCTTGCTTGGTCTCCATTAGAATGAGACCTCCCCTACAGTAGTTGAACTGTATCATAATATCTCTCATGGAGTAGGTATTCAATATTATTTTACAAAGGTCAAATTTTATGAGAACCCATTCATGAAGAAAGATTGCCCATGAAATCATTTTAATGGTGAGTTGACTTTAGGTCTTTTATGAGTAAAAATATTTAACATTCAATTTTAAATTGTTCCCTTTAGTGAGTTGAAATTGTGACCTGTTCTTTCCAGCAAAGATTCTACAATCAAAAACACTCAGAAGACTTTTGCTTAGAGTTGTTTTTAAAGAGTACAGCGTTGGGGGAACTACTGAGTTAAATGTCTCACAGTAACAATGAGCACAACACGTAGACTTGGTGAGAGAAGCACTCAGAGCAACTGATAGCCATGTCATCAAGGTGAGTACTCAGTTCTTAGAAGAAGCAAGCAGCCTGGGATAGCAGAGCATATAGAGAGAAAGGGTATAGATACATAATAACATAAATGTCCATAGAAAATAAAATGATACATAAAGTATCACAGAGCACATATATCAGGGCAATAAATTCTTAAAATTATCAGAAGCAACATAAGATGAGAAGTTGTCATCCTCACAGTACAGAGTTCAGCACCTTACTCTGCCGGTCAATAGTCAACAAAGACAATGACTATAGAATGAGGAGGTTATGTGTGTCCTTGAGTACTGAATATGTCATGGATGAACATAGAAAAGTGAAAAGAAATAATGCATTAAGTTTTAAAAAAACAAGCAAAGTAGTCATTGGATTTGCAATCAAAATGAGTTTCTAGTAGCATATTGTCATTCTGTAAGATAATGAGGAATAAGACAAGAAAGAAAACAGGCATACATCAACAACAGCAACAACATCAACAACAACAACAACAGAAAAAAAAAGATAATGAGGAATATATAGACATGAAGATTTAATTTAAAAATCAATTTTTGGTGGTTGAAAAGGAAATATTTTTGCTATATAGTTTTTGAGGAATTAAACCTTATAATTTTACATGCTTTTCATATCAAAGCAGAATGTTTAGGGTTTCCAAAATAATAAAATAGACCAAAATATAATGTAAATTTTAGCTAGGTTTATGTATTCAAACTTTCAGGAATAACTAAAATAAAATCAAACAAAAATTCTTTCTGCTCTTTGTGGTATTTTTAAAGGTATTTTGCTTTGATTTGATTTCTTCTGACACTTGCTATCTGAGTCATTTTCATAATAGATCCACATCTAATGATGTGAACTTCTGAGAGATTCAGGAACCCAAACACTGTATTAACGGAAGCATAGATTTTGTTTGTAGCCTTTGCCTCGTCCTCATCACATTATGCAGAAGACTTTATTCTCTCTAGAACTGTAAATCAGAGGATCTTGGGCTATATAGAAGTGTGAAAAATACCTTGGCTATCCTGAGTAGTAACTCAGATCTGTGAAATTATATCCACTGGGATGTGTGGCATGCTTGAGACACCTTTATTTCCCAAATTTATCACATTCCTTCACAGTTTCTTTTAAGGATTGCATGCACTCACAATGAAAAGTGGTCACTTAAAATCAGGCTCCAAACACAGCAGAAGTAGTCAGGCTTGTCTTTTCCTGTGCTCTCCATGAACAGCAAGCACATTCGCTAATGATAAACAGATCCATTGACCAGAGCCGGTCTCAGCTAGTTTGGTTTTACCTTGTCATCATGCTTAGGATGGGCCAGAGATATGGCTCAATGGTATAAGTGCTGGCCTGACAAGCGCAAGGAAGAGTTCAATTCCCGGTACCCCCCCCCAAATAAATAAACTAAAAGATCATGCCTGGGGGAGTATTACTTGTGTCTACTGTCTCAACGCTGAGTTTAATTTTGATACAAGGATAACTTTTTAATTTCAAAAGAATTCTGAGCATATCTCCCAGTTTTTAATGTTTGACCTATTTCCGGGTTACTAGAATTTACATTGTTTTATCACAAAAGTGGTACAGATGGTGTTGTACTAGAAAATGGTGGCTCAGATTTTTATTCTTTCATGCCCTTACTGACTTTTTTTATTTCTTGGCAGTCAAGATTCCTCTTTGTTTTGTTTTGTACTGCTTTATTAGCTTTATTTGATTTAATACCCTAGAATGAGCTGGATCAAAAGTAAAAATAAATATAAATGTGCATGTATACGCTTCAGCATGTATATGTTTTGCAAACTAATGTATTTTGCTCTGACTGTAAGTACCAAGAAAAATGAACATTTGGTACAGTTACCCATTAAAACATTCAATTTAGGATCAGTAGATAGCAATATATTAGTATTTTAAAATAAGATATTCCTAACCATCTGCTTGACAGATTTCATACAGCAAATGTAGTAAATGCTAGTACTAGGGAATCTTGTAAAGGGTATATAGTCATCACTACAAAATGGTTGCCTCAGCTACACCACACACCACATATTTCAAAATTTCGAGGGAAAAACAGCAAAACCACAAATCTGGTTATTTACGTGCACTAAAAAATTGAGGTTCTCTGCTTCCAGGTTACATTATTTTGATAACATTGTATATTTTAATAATACAAATTGTATTAGTTCTTTTCTCTTGTTGCTGGGACAAGTTACCTGACACACAGTTGGAGAGTGAAAAGTTTACTTGGCTCACAGTTTGTAGAGGTTTCAGTTTATAGTCAGCTGGCTCCAAGGCAGGGCGGCCTAGCAGAAGACACAAAAGCAACCTGAGCAAGATGGGGAGGAGTGAGCCTCTTTTCTTCCTTATAGTTTGTGCAGGTTACCTGCCCTAGGACAGGTGCAGCACTCACACCATCTCTGTGCCCTCCTCTTGCACAGGCTAAGGATGTACACAAAGTGAGGACCTGTGCCCATCTGAATCAAGCTGGAAACGTTGCAGCTCTGTTTTTTGAGGTGTTAGCATGAAAACAGGAGGCCTGTGTTTAACAGACTGTCTTCATGAGGCTTTTTGGGGACATCCAGACATAAACCATAACACAGATTTTCTGTAGTGTTCATAACACAAAATAATGTTGAAAATCTATGTGGAACTACAATGGTATTTGGTAATCTAATATCCTTCTAGAATTGAGAAATTATATGAGATCTGACAGGCATATACCTATTAGCAATAAGTAAGTAGCAGTTGTAGTATCTAAGACTGAAATAAATATTTTTCTCTCAATTTATGAGATTATTTTCAAATTAGCATTAAATTTTAATGTATAGATTTTCTATGAAATTTTTTGGATTTAAGTAATTTTTGAAGTTAATTTATTAAATACCTCCTAGATATTTCTTTTAGCCCAAACTGAGATGAAATAATCCTGAGAGTTTAAGGGTGTTAGTCCAATAGAAAGCTCTACAACCTTTTATATGTGAAGAGAATTTTTACCAGTTTTCTTGATTTTTGACTTAAAATAATGTAGCTGTTAAATAAAATGTATTATCTGAAATATTAACATTTGATTAGTGATAGTTCATTCTAATTTTACTTTTTAAATACATAGATATTGACATTAACAAAATGATTGTTTTTTAATTTTATTTCACTTTTGCTGTTAGAAATTTTTGGTGCAGAGAAAAATTGAGCAGAAAGTAGGGTTCTCACATACCCACATCCCCTATACATGGTCAAAAACTCTCTTACGGGCAACATCTTTCATCACTGTAGGAAGTTTATTATAACTGATGACATTGCACTGACACACTTGACACATAAAACCCATAGTTTATATTGGAGTTCACCCTGATATATATTCTTTGAAGCAGCTGAATAAAGACATTTATGTTCCCTTACAATACGAAAAGTTTCACTGCCCTAATCTTTGCTACCTAGGTGTGGCAGTGCACGCCTGTGATCCTAGCACTCTGGGAGTCTGAGGCAGAAGACTGCATATTCCAAACCCATCCAGGGAATTTAATAACTTAGCAATATCTTGTCTCAAAATTTTAAAAAAATGGCTGTAAATATAGCTCAGGGCCAGGCTGTGGGTTCAATTCTAAGTACTGGATCTAACACAGATACCCCCCTTTGCCCACTCATCCTTTCTTCCACTTAACAAATACCTGGTGACAACTGATCTTTTTATTCTCTCCATTTATTTTCTTTTCCAGAATGGCATGTAGTTGGAACCATACTGTGCACAATATTTTCAAACTGATTTATTTCACTTAGCAATACATATAGAAAATTCCTTTTGATCTATTAATAGCTTATAATGTGTTTCTTTTTAATGCTGAATAATATTTCTTTCTCTGGCCTTTCATACTTTTATATTCATTTTCTGGAGGACATCTTGTTTGCTTCTAATCTTGGATAAATATGAATAAATTGCTATACATATTTTGTGCAGGGTTTCTATTAATATAGTTTTCAAATTATTTGAGTAAATAACAAGTACAATTGCTGTATCCTATGGTACAAATATTCTCAGCTTTGTAAGAATCTGCCAACATGCAACTTATTGTTTGAGAGTTAATGAGAGTTTGTGATGATCTGTATCCTTGCCAAAAATTGCTTTTGTAAGTGGTTTTAATTTTTGCCATTGTAACAGACATGAATTAATATCTTGTTTTAAACTGCAGTTCTCAAATAACTAATATACAGGGTAGAACATCTCATATACTCTTGTATATTTTGTCAGGTACATATATGGTCAGGTCTTATGCTTATTTTTTAATCATTTTTTCATTTTCTTAACAATAAAGATTTCTTGGATTTTTAGATAACAGCACATCATCAAATATCTATCTGCCAATATTTTCTTTTAGCTTTTGGCTTCTACGCTCATCATTTCTATTGTCTTCTGTAGACCAGAACTTGTAAATTTTAATTAGATTCAGTTTATTATTTTCATGGATCATATTTTTGTATTGCATTTGAATACTCATCATGAAATCTAGGATTATTTATTCATCTTTATTTGCTAGTTTTTAGTTTTACAGATGAAATTCTTTACTTTAGGTCTATGGTCTACATTCAGTGAATTTTTACCAGAAATGTGTATTTAGATTCATAGTTTTGCATGCAGATATCCAGTTCCAGCAAAATTCATTGGCTAGATTAATCTATTATCATTGTATTGCATTTGCTCCTTTGACAAAATCAATTGACTGTATTCATGTAGGTCTCTTTTTGCACTCTCCATTCTGTTACCATGGTCAATCTGTTCTTTCATATTATCTTGATGACTTTGTTTTGAGAGTAAGTCTTAGAAACAGGGACTCTTAGGAGTTCTACTTTGGCTTCCTGTTCTCACATTGTACTATGGTGGGTCTTTTTGCTTTCCTATATACATTATACAAGGAATTGTCAATATTCCTAAAATAGCATACTAGGATTTCATTGTTATTGGGCTAGTTATAGAAATGGAGCTGAGGAGAACTGACATCTTGATAATAGTGATTATTGCTACCCCTATGTAGACTGTCACTCTGTTTAATCATTTTTCATCAGATATTTATAGTTTATACTCATACATACATGTTTTGTTAAATGTATAACTATGTATTACACTTTTCTTTCCTGGTTGCTAATGTAAGTAATAACTGGATTTCAATTGCAAATTCTATTTCTTTCATTGTATATATACTCAAGGATTTTTGTATGTTAATTAAGCTTAAACTCTTGATCCCATCTTTCACTAGTTCCAGTAGTATTCCAGCAGACAGATTTCCTTTCATTTTCTGCATACACAGCCGCATTGTGGAAAATGGTTTTCTTTCTTCCTTTTCCATCTGATATTCTTATTTTTGCTTTTCTTGTCCTATTGCATTAGCTGAGAGTCCCACAAAATGACTGTACTGAGCCTTAAGCCTAGAATTTCATTAGCTATATGCTTTTATTAATAAAAAATTACAATTTAAAAACTCAATTCCTCTTAATGTAAATAGTCACCAAATCTGTATCCAATTTTGTTGATATGTCAGCCAGTTCAAAATGAGATTACATAGAATATTGACTGATTGGCTGATTTTTTAGATGAAATTAGATTTCCAATGATAAATTGCTGAAGATTGCAGATGGCTTTAGTTTTAAATATTTAGTTTTAGGGCCTGCAACCTAAACACTCATATCTTGGAAACCTAGTATAATGGCATGATATATATAGCTCACAAAAAAGACAAAACAAATTTAGGTGGTTGTTCTTGTTCCAAGTCATTACTTAAAATTCTCAAAGTATAAATATCAATGACACCAGTTGACATACAAAAAATCCATACATGTATTGCCTATTTTTAAGAAAAAAGAGTCACATTCTCATCATTTATATTTCTCATTTCATTGTAATTAAAATCTAATTTACATAAAGCTATGGTGTACAGTTTGTGTTTAACAACCTGTTACACTGAAAGTTTTTATTCATTATTGTGTGTAACAGTTATAATCTGCTCCATCTAAAATGTACTCTGATTATTAAATAACCTGTATGTGCTATAACTGAGAGTAGTAGTGGAAACAGTTGCTTCTTTTTCCTCTTTATTCAGTATGGAGTAGTAATTTGAAATAGTACATAGAAGAGATTTTGCTGCAAGAAGGGATACTTGAGTAACATATAAACATAGTTTTATTAGATTATAAATGGCATAAAATCATTACATTTGAAGTCCTATAAAATGTCATTCACATTCTTGGTGACATGAGAGCATTACTCTGTTTGTCCTTTATGCTTGGCTGTCACTCAGTTGACAGAAGGTGCCTCAGATGTCTATTCGGACCTTAAGAACACAAAGCCTTAATCTAATCCTAATGTTGACAGAGTTTCTAGTAATTAGATGCTATTGGTATAATTGCAATGAAACTTATCTTGAATAGTCTATGAATGTGACAAGTCTATATCCATTGAAGACATACTTCTGTATTTTCATTGCTTTGGTGAAAATTGCACAAATGACTTTTTTCCCCAAACCCAGCATGACCTAGATCTCTACACCTGGTTTAAATTGTAAAATGTGACATACATATAGAAAGATTACCATAAAAAATAGTAGCAGTTATGTACACATTATCAAATGTTTCTTTAAAAATTGAATCAAATAATATTTTTACCAGCAGCACTTGGAAATTGAAAGTTCTTAATACTCCATATAATTTCAGACACAAATTCAACTTCTAAAACCTCATTTTTTTGAAATGAGGACAAAAGTTATCTTTTGAGCTATTCTCTGTGTTTTATACAGATTTAAAATAATTGCAGCTTTACTGCATGAATGTATGGTATTCTTTAAAGTGATTCAGAGACCTACAAAATCATACATCATGTCAAACAATGTAATCGAAATAATATTTCCAATGTTTATCCTTCACTTGGTTCTTTACTCATTGAACCAGTAACTGCTGCATAGAAAGTACTCAGTCAATACTGTTTTAACTAATATAAAGTAAAAATATTCCTGACCTGTGGCTTCATGTTTTATTTCTTTGCATGATACTCAATGCTATTTGAATAAATGCAGGATCATTAAGGCAAAAGCTATGCAAATGAAAAAAGAAAAATGGGAGTAACATTTTGAGGCCAATAATTATAATCTAAAGTTAAATGCTATAAAAGCATAGTCACTTTGTTACACATGGCCGGCAAGCAGAAGTCTAGAACCCATTTCTATCCATGTCATTGTAGGAGAAGATTATCTCTTTTCCATCCCAAACTGAAGAGACAAAGAAACTTTCAACGGTAACAAAATGATGTACCATCAAAATTAGAGGCTATCCGTGTGGTAACAATGGTCTAATTCCTCTTGGCACTGAGCTGATGGAAAATACTTTGCTCCATCCATAATTTGTTTAGTAATCCTGAGCCCCTTTGTTTTTCTTTTCCAATTGACAGGGAAAGGATAATTTCTATTTTGCACATCTTTATTAATCAACTAAAACTGGGAAACAGATGTGGGATTCTTTAGTCATTACAGGGCTAGACAGAAGGAGAGCCATAATTTTTAGTTGTGTTGCTTGAAATGATGCCCATGAGACAGAGCTATTGAGATGCAGAATGCAAATGACAAGACTATTTTAAAGGAAAAGTAAATGAATTGTACTTCATTGCTGATGTGCATTCATTATAGAATAACATACGTGCACGTTGTTGTTCACTGTTGACAAAAGGCAAAGGATTCACACTTGCTTATAACTCTTACACGCTTGCAAATTCTACAGATTACTGTTCCCATTGATTGTGCAAGAAATATATTCTTTGGAAGGGAATTAACCCGTTAAGTTTTCTTTTATCTTCTTTTAGTAGCATGAGGGATTGAACTCAGGGCCTTGCTAGTGCGCTGAATTCTCAGTCCTTCCGCTAATTATTTACTTAGTCAGTGTCTCACTAAGTAACTGAGCTTCTGAGCCTGAGTTTAAACGAGGGCTCTTCCTGCCTCAGCCACACAGAATGCTGGGGTTATAGGAATGCCCTGCTCTTCCTGTGCCCGAATAGATATTTTAAGAAGGTAATATTAATCAAAGATGGAAACAGAGTTTGCAGAGTTAGAAAAAATTGGCCTCCAGAACATATTTACATATATAACACATATTAGTTAGTAGATTTTGTTTTCTTACTATAAGAGCTTCAAAATAACTGCCCAATGAGAATAATTGTTTTATCATAGCAATTTTATTCTTCAATACTTTAACTTTCAATGACAGTTATTCAATTTAATGAAATATTTTGAAAAGTTCTTATCCTAATAAATATATATATATTAATAAAATTGTACTAAATCAGACATGCTTTCATAATATCTGAATATAGCATACTTTGTGTAGTAAGGAAGAAAAAGGTAATATATTTGGAATTACCACATTTTTAGAATCCACAATATTTTCTTTAAGCAAACTTCTTAACAAACTCCATATTAAATATAACACCAGGCCTGCAGTTCATTTAATATACTAATATCCTAAAAGAAAATATAATGAACAATAAACTAAAACCATGCTAAAAATTATCTTTTGGGAAATCTGTATTAAAATTTGTCTCATTTATTATGTATGTTTTCATAATTTGAAGTCAAGTTTCTAGTCTCCAATATTTCCACTACAATTGTACTTTTTCTTTGTTCACACGACATTTTAAAAGAGTGCATTTATCTACATAATTTTTTTATTTTGGCTTCTTTATTTAAAAAGTGCTACTAATAAAAATCAGATATAATTACCTTGCAATGTACATAGCTCTCTACCTAACTCAAAAAATACTAAAGTCTTTAGACTTAATATGAATAAAAAATTTTGTATTATCTAGGAGATGTTCACCTACTCATTAGTTTTTGGATGGAAAATTATATTTGAGGTGTATTCTGAAAAAATGACTTTATAATACTTCCGCCATGTATGACTCACACAACAAAGCTGAACAATCAGGTTAATGATTTGATATCTCCAGTATCCCAAATGAAATATTCCTAAGGCTTTTTTCTTCTCTCTAGAACCAATAATTTTAGAAATTGTAAAATTAATACAGAAGTTTTATTTTACACTCTTTCAAGTGGAATGAAAAAGATTTTATTTGGAAGAGGTAGTTAAATTTGTTAGGTTTTCGACAAACCACAGCAATAACAGAAACATGCATTATTGTTCTTATGCGGTGGGTATTCATACTTTCATTTTATAATTTACCTTAACACATGTGGAGCAGCTTAAAACAAGCAAGTATTAGGGCTGGGGATATAGATCAGTGGCATAGTCGCTTGCCTGGCAAGCCTGAGATCATGACTTTGATCCCCAGTAACAAAAGCAACAAAAACAAACAAACAAACAAGTATTCGTATAAAGATATTTACACATTTCCACAAACATTTTACTATATGATAGAAAACATTTTAAAATGTAGTTCACCTTTATAAGTATGTGTAAATGCTTTGATATGCAGAATAGCTTTTGTTACTTTAAAAAATTTTCTGACCGTAGGGAGCAGCAGATCACCTTAAAAAGAAGGGGGGCGTTATTTTGAAGAATAGACATTAAATTCAAGAGCTTCCAATGAATGGTGAGCAGAGCAAGAAATACAATAGTCATAAAGTTATAACAAAATAAGACTAAAAGGACAAATTCTCTGTATTAATGTCTTGGTTTTGATCCAGCTATTTTCCACAGCAACAATTCCACATAGATAAATCCAATCTTATGGAAACAGAATATGTTACTTAATTATACTTAATGAGTGCTTATAGTAATAGTAAGATAACAATAACATTCAAACAGTGTGATACAGCCTATATTTGCATGAATTAGATCAATACTTATAAAAACTCTAAACCCTGAGGTAGAAAATATTTGCCTCACTTGCATAACAGTATATGTATAATATACATAAAAACTGAAGTATTTATTCTTATTTTACTTTATCTCAAGTTGGTTTCAGCCACAACTTTAGAAATATTTAATTATTCCTTTATTCTTTCTAGAATTTTCCTCCCATGCTCATTTAGCCTCACAATTAATCAATTAATTTCCATGTTAGTTTCTTTCTTGATTTTGCTGTTTTGCTCTGTTCTCTATTTCATGAATTTCTCACTGTCCACCAGTTTTGTTAGGTTAAGTTTCAATTTTTAAAACATGGACATATCATAAAATGTAGTAATTGTATATATTAATGTATACTGTGATGCTTCCATGCAGTTACACACTGTATAGTGTTTAAGTCAGGTTGTCTATCAGGATATCTATTTTCTCAAACAATCATTGTTTTTATAAGGAAACTTTCAAAATTCTTTTAGCTTTTAGAAATGCATGGCATTTTACGGGAAAATTCGCTACAAGGTTGGGAAGATTCCGAGGTTATGCATTGGAAAGCAGGTCCCTATCTCACGGATAACTTTCAATCACATTTATACTTCTCAGAGACTTGTGTAGTTGCCAGTCCTCAAAGTACTGGTGGTTGTTAGTGGAGTAAGAAAATTATTTGGCTGAGAGCATGTCTTGGTAGTTGACAATACAGAACTGGAAGCAATAGAGCAGCACACAGAGGGGAAGTCAAAGACCCATTTCTTGAACTGAGGACCTTGTGAATGTTTGCACACTAATTGCCAGCTGATCTTCTACCTAATCCTATTGTAAAGTACCAAAGCTTCCATGTAATAAAAGCCTCCATTGAAAACATATCTGCTGTGTGAATATTTTTATTCTAAAATAACATATTTGTTTCATTAATCATTCAAGGGTCTAGAGTGCTATGATCATATTTTTAGTACAAATAATGCACTATTAAATTTCAAAAGTATAACATATTCTTTGTTTTATCAATCTCTGCTTTAGAAATTGTTATGTACTTCTAAAAGGAATAGTTAATGATTACTTGCTTGATCAATATTGCATGTCTCTATTTGTTTTCCTGAGAAACCACTTTGAAGATATCAATACATTATATGACCATCATTGTTACTTTCCTACCACTTTGTCTGTAACTCTGTATTGTTGGTATTGTTCTCATGCTATTTTGTAAATGCATGTCTGTTTGTCAATATGTTTTCTCCTTTTATTTTTAAAATAAAGTTTAAAAATTGTTAGGTGAATTAAAAATGTTCAACATATTCTTAATATATAAATATTTTATAGGTATTTAGATTTACTTTATAAGTTTTGTTACATTATTCAAAATTAGTTAAATGCTGAGGAAAAGGAAAGGGAAAAACAACAGAATTCTTCCACACAGATGTAAGTGCTGATTATATTTTGATGATATTAGTTATCTATATCTCTGTTTTACAAATTGACATGTTTAAAGATACACAGGTCAACTAATTAAGATTTATATTAGTTGTAATTCTTTTTACTGTGTACTAATTAATGTCTATTGATTTAAACAATGTCTCACAGTCACTAAACTGGAGTTATCTGTGTTTATTGTAATAGGTGAATTAATTCATTGCATGAGCTATATGAAAACATAAATACCTCAGTTCATTAATTTTTTTTACTTTAAAGAGAATAGTTTAAAAAAAGAACAACAGCAACATACAAACAAAACAAAGCAAGGACATTAAAAATGACATGGGGTTTCAACCCAAATGATAGGAATTAACAGTGGTTGTTATATTACATATTGTTATCTTCAATAAGAGGATTTTTTTCTATTTTATCCTTTACTTTTTTGTGTGTGGAGAGAAATGTTAGGTTCATTCAATACATTAAATGATCATTTCTCTTTACATTTCCAAAGAACTTGTGTAGCATTTGTACATTCTTCTTGAATGTTTAAAGAAATTTTTCTGTGAAAATATCTGACTCTTCCAGTGCCCAACAAAATGAAACCTTACTGTAGCCCATTTATTCTACTAACTAAAACTAAAACCTCTGGGCAAACACAGACACAAAAAAGCAAGTACTTCAGAATTCTGAGATAACAGGTTCATGTAACAAGTTAAAATATAAGGAAAGTGTCATGGTCTGGGTTTTTTTGCAAGGTGAACAATATCATAAAGGATACATATTTTATAAGATTATTTATAATAATCACCCAAAGAATCACATACAAGAAAGTGCAGGAAATCTGTCCACACACTAAATACCAAAGATTCTAACTGAGGGCCTGGGTCCCATTATAATATCCTACATGAGTTCAGCTGAAGACGTAGAGCCTTTGACAGTGTCTCATCCAGGCCTGTTTCATGGATCTGTACTGGGAAGTGCCAAAGGACAGTGGTGGAATCTAGAAAGTCTGTGCCAGAGAGATGAAAGATCTATGCTATTAGGCTGAGGGGTTTGCACTGGAGCCAGGAAGTGCCAGTCAAGTATGAACCAGGACTCCCAGGAAAAATACCATAGTCATCCTCAGCAACAGTGAGGTCTTGAACTCCTCCAATGATAAGAACAGCTGAGTTCCCAGCATGAAAGCCAAGGCAACAAGCTTCTCCAGGAGACTCAGAAGTGCACCATCTTCCCCTCCAGATACAGGAAGCAATAGTCAGCCTGAGTACCAGAGCACCCCAAAGGAAACCAAAGGTATTCTCAGCAAAAACAAAAAGTCCTGAACTCCTTGGACGATGAAAACAGCCCAGTTCATCAAGAAAGCCATCATGACCAGTTCCTCTAATAAAACCAACAGCTGCTCACAGCTTCTCTCTGCTTACAACAGGCTCCCAACAGCTTGTATCAGCTCCCAATAACCTTCTCCCCTCCTCTCCCATTCTGCCTCTTACGCTGTTGGCAACAGTCCTCAGGTGGGCCTTCTCAACCCCAGCACTGCACTGGTTCATTTCACCAGGGTGTTACAAGTTGGCCACCAGTTGTCAATGTACCACAGAAAGTAATTAAAGTAGGAAGGGTTTTGTAATTTCGTTTTTATTTTTTGTTTTCAAAATTTATTTTAAAAAATAAAAGAAAAAAACATATTAACAGACAGACATCCATTTACAAAGTAACATAAGAACAATACAAGCAATGCAGAGTTACAAACAAAGTAGTAGGAAATTGACCATGGTGGTTGTGTTACATATTGATATTTCAAGGTGGTATCTCAGGAGAACAAATAGAGACATGCAATACTGATCAAATAATCATTAACTGTTCCTTTCAGTAAAGCAATAGAAGTCAGTAATTCAACTATTTTAGCTATCCTGTATATACATACATACAGAATTTCCTTTTCTTTCTTTTCTCTTTTCCCTCACCCCAGCTGCTCTTTAGTTTTGAGCATGTTCCTTTCGTTTCACGTGTCTGTCCTGCCTCCTCATTTTTATTCACTCTTTCAGGTTCTTATACTAGTGAGACAATATGTTGCTACACATGGAGGTTTTGTTTGTTTCAATTATGACTATGGTCTCTAGTTGTGACCATTTATCTATAAAAGGCTCTAGTTTATCTTTCTTTATAGCAGAGTAATATTCTATTATATAGAAGTACCACAAAATTGTATCCATTCCTCAGTGGATGGGCATTTGGGTTGCTTATACTACAAAGCTACTGCAATAAAATCAACCTGCTACTGGCTAAAAAACAGGCCAGAGTATCAGTGGAACAGACTGGAGGATGAAGCCACAACCACAAACACACTCAGCCACCTAATCTTTGACAAAGGGGCCAAACAGGCTCACTGGAAGAAAGATAGTCTCTGGAAAAATTGGCTTGCCACTTGCCAAAAACTGAAAATAGACTCGTCTATCACCATGCACCAAACTCAAATCAAAATGGATCACAGATCTCAATATTAAAACAGAAACACTAAATCTATTGGAAGAGAAAGTAGGTCAAAACCTTGATTACATAGGGGTAGGCAGAGAGTTTGTAAACAAAAACCGAACTGCGCAGGAAATACTTCAAAGAATCAACAACTGGGACGTCATCCTAGTGTGATTTCTGCACATCTAAAGAAATCATGAGCAGAGTAAATGAAAACCCTCAAACTGTTAAAAAACTTTAGCTGACTGTCCCTTGGACAAAGGTCTTCTATTTAGAACATATAAAGAATTAATAAACATCACCCCCCCAATTCAAAGACCAAGTCCAAAAATGGGCATCTGAGATGAACACACATTTCTCTTATAAATACAAATGGTAAAGAAATACATGAGAAAATGTCCAACCTCATTAGTTATTTAAGAAATGCAAATTAAAACAACACTGAGGTTTCATCTCACCCTAGTAAGAATGGCTAGCATTAAGAGATCAACCAATAATAAATGCTGGTGAGGCTGTGGAGAAATAGGAACTGCTCCCCTGTTAGTGGGGATGCAGACTAGGGACACCACTGTGAAAATCAGTTTAAAGTGTTAACAGTTAATGATTCCTCAGCAAACTAGTTCTAGAGGTCCCATTCTCCCTAGCTATTCCCCTTCTTGGTATTTTCCAGAAGATTTGAAAACATCATATCACAGCGATATATGTGCACCCATGTTTATAGCAGCACAATTTGTAATTGCAGTTCATTATCAAAATTATACCTCTGTCCATTTTCATCTGAGGTTGAGAGGGAGGCACAATACTATTAAACAACACGGTGACCAATATCTGGAAGAAATTTTAATCTTTCAGGCCAGAAAACCAGGAATATGAGCCTGTGAAGGGTAGAGAATATAACAAAAATTCTATTTTTTTCATCGTTATATCCCTTGTTCTGTCTGAGTTTTCCCCCTGATCTAGGGAAAGTAAATCTAAACAGGAATTCACAAGCTAAAACTCCCACAGGAATTCACAAGTTTTCTGGCCACAATGAGCAAGTTGGCCCTTCAGAGTTGAAAATGCCCAAGATATTTTCACTACTTTCTCCTTCCCTTATTCTCACAGGATCATGTAGAAACCATTCGTCAGGTTACAAATTTGGTAACAGTTTATGAGTCATTCTAGCCAATTCTGTAAAATTCATAGGTATTAAAAGTTAATTTAAAAGTTGGCTATCCATAAATAAAATGAGTTTTATGCAAAAATATCTCTGGGAATTTATGATAGAGTTCTGATTCTAGTGAGTGTGGTTAACAATGGTATAATACAAAAATATATGTTGTTTCTATATACTGTCCAAGAACTTTCATAAGTCCAAAGAAGTGTGTGTATATATATATATGTATATATATATACACACATACATACATACATATATATACATACACACGTGTGTGTGTGTGTGTGTGAAAATGTGTGTGATTTGCACAAGAAATTGCAGAGCAATGATCAACATCAATTTAAAAACCCTAAATAAAGGTTATTGAAGCTGCATTCATGGATTAGAAGACAATCATGGAAGGTGTCAGGTGAGGAGGCACAAACCTGTAATCTGAACATCTTGAAGGTATTAGGTTTATACAATCTCAATTTTAAGAGTGCAGTCTGAACAGGCAAAAGGGAAAACAGAAAAATAAGGAAAAAATGGAAACAGAAATTGTCTCATACTTGTTTTTACAAAGATCTATCACAGACAAAATGAAACTTCCCCGTGTTATAGAGTTAAGCATCTATTCACGTTTGCACATTATCATTTTTAACAGCTCGAGAAGTCCTCTAAAATGTCTTACAACACATGCAAAAAATATTCAACTTACTGGGTAATAACAACTACAAAATATTACAGCATAATTAGCAAGACTGTCTTAGTTATTTTTCTCAATCCTGAGATAAAATACATGACTCCCAAAGTTAAAGAAGGAAAGGTTTATTTGGCTCACAGTTCACAAAGCTTTCAGTCTGTAATCAGTGGTCTACAAGCCAGGATGGCATGGCAGAGGGACATGGCAGATGAGAAACTGTTAAGGCTGGGCAGATGGTAGCAAAGCAACAAGGGACAAGACAAGTCTCTTTCTGTCCTTTATATTGTATCTAGGCTACTGGAATTAAGTAAGTGCCAAACCAATCAGTGTGCTGATTTTGGTAGTCACCTAACCTTAATCTTAGCATCCTTAATCTTACCATTGCACAATTTAGAACCAGCTGCATCTGCAAAAATCCCCACTTATGCCCTGATGAGATTTTGGGAGACATCTAGACACAAACCCTAACATTTTGCTCCTTTACCCCCAACATTCAAGTACATTCCTTTATGAAGAAGGCATTTAATCCATCTCTAAGAGCTGCCAATAGGCTAACAGTTTCAGCATTTCCGAAAAATCCAAGCCCAGTGTCTTCCCTGAGGTTGAAGGCAAACTATTAGGAAGAAGCCTCAGAGTAAATGAAAAGAAAGTTAAACTCTTCCAACATACAGTGGCACAAGATACATATATAATCTCTTCAAATTGTACAAACAGGGACACAAAGGAATTTGACCCCAAAAGTCCAAAATCCAGCAGGGCAAACATTAAGTCTATAGTTTCATGTGCAGCATGAGGCAATCTGTGCAAGATGTGAACTTCAAAGGGCTTAGATGGCACTGTCCTCATGCCACTGCCGCAGTGTAGATCCCATGGCTTCTTTCTTGGGCCAATCTTGCTCTTTGCTTTCAATTTTCCTCACACAATCCTTGTTCCTGGATTCTGCAAACTTCTGAGGTCTCCACCTGATTGTTTGCTTTTTATCCACAGTTTTACACACTGCCCTGTCATAGGCACACTATCTGGCCTCCCAGGTATTCTTCTGAAATCTTGGTGGAAGCCTTTATAACCCCAAAACTCTTGCATTTTGCATTCACCTAAATAACCAGAATCAAGATGTGCACCAGATGGAGCAGGGGTCAGGGTCTGCCACCAGGTGGATCTGTAACCAGGCTTCCTTGTGTTTGGGCTATAGGGGTTGAGTGCCTGTATTGCTGAGTGCTTTGAATCCAATCCCAAAGAACAAATTCTCTAGGCCACAACGATTCTGGAACATGGTACTCTTGGTCTCTTTCCTCAAAACAAATTCTTTCACATCTGAAACTCTGAGGCTGGAAAGGCTGGAGTCCTGCTTATTCTTCTGATGTTCTGAATCCATCTTTTCATTTGTCTTCTGAAATACTTGGCATTTACTTGCTAGTCTTTTCAGTGAACAAGTATGCCTTTGTTCCATCTTTTCAGGCTGGAACTTTACTGGATATTTCTTTTTGGCAAAACTTGCAACATATTGATCATTCTAGTGGGTTCTCTGGTCTTGACTCTCAAAGTAAATCCGGCTAAAATTCCCAACAATAGCTATGCCACCAGCAACATTAGACTGCCTTGAAATTTCTTCTGCAAGATTAATTTGTTCAGTCCTTAATCTCAGTCTCAGGTAAAGTCTCCAGGCATGAGAAAATGCAGACAAAATTTCCTCAAGCTATAAAACATTATCCTTGACTACTGACAGTGACAGTGGGCCTGTATTTATAGCAGAGATAACTAAAAAATGAGACTACATAAAATCTATATATAGCATACAGGCCATAAAGATCTAGACAAGTAAAAAAACAATCCAGCTTGTAACCAGCTTTATAAGAGTTTAGCCAGAAAACCAGCTACATATGTAGATAGTCCTGCACACACATATAACCCAGATTCATGTTAACTACCTCTACAAGATTCAGAAATCCAGCTTTAGCTCCACTATTCCAGAGTTAACAGAGTCCATCGAAATAATTGATAGCTCCTCTGAAGCTCAGGGGGGCACTGCAGAGGAGAAATAGAACATTGTGGGCAGGAGATAGCAAAGCAACTAGGCATAAATCAAGCCTCTTTCTTTCCCTTATATTGCATGCAGGCTATGGGATGAGAGCACAGTCATACCAATCAGTGGGCTTATTTTATAATTATCTAAATTTAATCCTGGCACACTAAATCTTAGCATTGTACAACATAGATCCAGCCACCTCTGAAAAATATCTACCTAAGACTACATGAAGCTTTGGGTGACATCTAGATATAAACCATAACAGAGATCTTTTCTCAAGAGTAAATAAATAAATAAAGCTGGTGCCATTGCTCTGTGGAGGCCTGGAAGTCTCTTGCTTTAATCCCCAGTAATGTCAAAAAAAGAAAGAGAAAAGTAAATGCAAAAGATAAGGAATTGAACCTCTCTTAGAGATCTATGAAATAAATGCATTTTCAATAAAAGTACCAGTAATTAAGCTATAGAATAAATTTATTCTCAGTGAAGGTAGCAGTAGGGTTTTTGAATTATCATTCTGAATCAGCTTCTTTATGGAAACATCCTCATATTACCAGACAAGTTCTAATATCTCACCTTGGCCTATACTGAGGCTCTGTGTAAGAAGTAAATAAAAATTCAGACATACTTACAAATTTCCTGACTTAATGTTGAAGATATTCCACAATGTGTACATCACTTTTTGCCAAAGACTGAGAGACATATTGAAGTCTTCTAAGGCAGTCTCTCCAGTCACAATCTCTAATCTAAACTTTATACTTCTACATGAGTGCATGCACACACACACACACACACACACACACACACACACACACACATGAATACAATAATTGACTATATCCATATGTCTGTTTTAAACTCTTTTCTGTTTCATTGATTCATATGTCCTGACATTTACTATGATTTTTAATTTAATGATAAATAGTGAAATTGGATAGTATGAGTCCTCCAACTTTAGGTCAAAGTGATTTAAAGTTTTTATTTCATTTTTAGTGACAATTTAGACATCAGAGAAGTGCGTGATTTTCTCAGCAAGTGTATTATAAAAGACACTGAACTGAAATTTGAACTGTGCATGTACTAATATATTCAATAATTTTCCTCCAAAGGCAAGTATCAAACTCCATATGTATGTTCCTAGAATACTAAGCTAAACCCCACTGTACCCCAACTTTTTTTTTATTTTTAAAAAAATAAAAGCACAAAAACATATTAACAAACAGACACAAATTAGCATAAAAATAGTACAATCACAACTGATCTACAGACAAGGTGACATGATCTCAACAGTGGTTATTGCTTTATCCGTTGATATCTTCGAAGTGTATATATATGAACCCAGATACAGACATGCAAAATTGGTCAGACAATTAATCCTCTTAACAACAGAAAAACACAAAAAACAAAAAACCAAAGACAAAAAAAACAACAACAAAAACAAACAAACAAAAAAAACCACCAATAGTTGCTGCTTTGCATATTGATATCTTCGAAGTGTGTGTTCAGGATAACACATACAGACATACAAGATTGATCAAGATTCTCCTGAAGATCCGGGGAAGATGGCGACCAGGTGAGCAGCAAGGGAGCGAACCTGCTTAATAAACACCACCAGCTCGAGACAGACTTGGCGAGCGTGAATGCCGGGACCTCGGCTGGGAAGTTTAAACTGGGCGTATTTCTCTGAGATGCCGGGGGAGATGTGGTAGGGCGGACCAGGCTGCCGGGGCGAGACGTGGGAAAGCCCCAGACGCTGGGAGCCAGGGACGATCCCCGCGGGGAAGAAGCTTGGCTCG